>VYZP01079387.1:0-16150 GCA_013400635.1 Hypocryptadius cinnamomeus | reverse complement strand
CACCCTGTGCCAGGGCCTCCCCACCCTCACGGGGAGGAATTTCCTCCCAAAGTCCCATCTAACCCGCTTGTCCTGGACGGAGGTGAGGGGAGAGGGAAGGGAAAGCTGGAAGTAAACCCACATTTGTGCCCAAAAGATCAATAACCAGGGAGAAAGCCCCGGCAGCCAGAGGACGGTGGAGCAAATCCGACATTAACTACTCATTATTTACACTCTGCCATTGCCACGAGCCGGTGCGTGGCCACAAAAGCTGCGGCAAGATCCCCATTTCCAAGCAGAGTTTTAATTATTTGTAAAAGCCTTCAATTGTTCACCAGATAATGTCATGGATTGGTCCTCCCAGTGTGAAGTGCAACCGTCCAGAACCCCCACAGTATTATAAATAGGCTTCGGAGCCGGGATTGATTGATGTTTGGCATAAAATCTATTCCTCGGAGCATGTGTATTCCTTCTGTTCACCAGTTTCATACAAATATACTTGGGCTGATTTTTTATTCAAATCTCCAATTTATGTCGGGTTTCGACTGTTAAATATTTAAAGGCTTTTTCATCTTCTTTTCCGTATCCCTCCTTTCCGTGCGAGGTAGGGAAATCTTGCGCCGAACGCAAACAAGACTCGGAGATTTAGCGCGTTCCTGGGGGGGAGAGAAAAGCTTTATTAATTATATTGAGACTCAAATAATAGTCTTCCCTGACACTAATGTTCCATCAGTTCCAACCACAAGGATCCTATGGGATAGCTTTAGAGCCCTTATCAGGATCCAGATTACGGCATTTATGGCTCCACAGAAGGAGGAATTTAACGAACGGCGCTCGGAGTTTGGAGAGAGGGTCGGAGCCGGGGCGATAGCGAGGGATGGGAGCTACAGCCACGAGCAGTTATTCCAGGGGAGTCCCTGGCCTGCAGCAGGAAACATCAAATAAAACTGAGTCTGGAGGGCTTTTTCAAGCATCCCCACACATGTCCCAGGTTCCTCGGCTGCAGGATTGGTCCTCGCTCGCCTCGGCTGCCTCTGACAGCCGCACTCTCCGAGGAGCCGTATCTCTGGCACGTCTCTCTGCCCAAGCCTTATTTCAGTTTTCACTTATCAAATCAATACTCGCAGATAACTTTATTGCTGAATTTTTCTGACATCAGGACTTTTATTCTGTCCGCCCTTTTTTCCCCGTGGATTTCGCTCTCCTCACCCTGGTGGCTGTGATTAATTCATTTATTCATGCCTTTGCAAGAGTGGGAGTCAGGAGGCCAGACCCAATTATGTCTTATTTATTATTTTGTGTATTCAAGTAAAATCCGGAGACAGGGATGAAACAATGGATGTATATTCCTCCTCCCATTGGGAATTCTAATTGCTGGTAAAAAACCCACAGCTTACCTGTTGCTCGAGCACCCAAATGGCCCTAAATTGATGTGAAGGTGCCTGTGGGGTTGGTGAGGGAAGGGAATAAAGAGATCACAGGGCAAGAATGAGCAGGAATATTGGGGAGGAAATCAGGCTGCAGGATCTCAAAGTCTCACCTAAAACCTACTTTAGCATTCAGATAATTCACCTGTATTTTAGAAGCGCTGTGCATTCCAACAGAGCTGGGAAAGGTTCCCTTTTGATGGATATCAGATTTCCAATAGGTTTCTGGCTCCCAGTTTGTTACCCTGGCTAAACTGGTGCCTTATTTGGTGCCCCAATCACTGATACAACTTAATTGTACCTGTCATGATTTCCCAGGATCTGTTTCTCTGGGTGTGAAACCTGCACAAGGTCAGGCACCAAAACCAGGGGAAAGGGATGTTCCAGTGCTCAGTGGAAGCTTAAACTAGGAATTAATTTATCTCTGGTAGCACTTGACAAAGCTCAGCTCCTGATGCCTCAGCCTTTATAGTCACATCTGTTAGTTTAGAGCATTTATTGGAGGAGCCTTGACAAAGACAAAAACAGATGATGGAAATCTCATCTGTCAAAACTGTTATTAAAGCTGGGAACAGTGTGAGGTTTGGTTTAAATTGAAAGCATCATTTATATTTTATCCAACGTTTTGCAAACAATAACACTGGGGAAGGATTTGGGGGGCCCTCAGTGAAGCACAGCTCCTTAGGGTGCCCCGCTTAATGTGCTGCTCAGGGCTGAAAAGGGAAATTGGAAACTGGAAATAGGAAAAGGGAAATGGGAAATGGGACATGGGAGACAGGAAATGGGAAATGGGAAAGGCAGGCTCTCAGCCGCCCCTGTGGGAGCTCCTTGCAGAGAATCCTAGAATACTGTGGGGTGGAGGGCCCTTAAAGCCCATCTCATTCCAAGCAGGAACTCCCCACTAGAGCAGGTTGCTCCAGGCCCCATCCAAGCTGGGCCTGACACAGCTGGGGCTGCCCCTGGATCCCTGGCAGTGTCCAAGGCCAGGCTGGACAGGGCTTGGAGCAACATGGAATGGTGGAAGAGATGCCACTGACATCCCAAACCCCATCTTTCCTGCAGCACTGCTAAGTGGGGTTTCGGTGAGTCAGAACAAGGTTCACAGAACAAGTTTTACACGGCAGAGAACAAAGCAGAGCCCATTTCCAAAGCCAGCAATTGACTCGTGGAGCATCCGAATCCCTCGGCTGCCATTGCAACCACTGATGGCTGAATTAAACTAATGATGGGAAGGTCTCTGAGGAGTCAGCCTGGCAAGTGGGAATGGTGTTTTCCAAACATTCGGCATTAACCTAACTCTGCTCCATTGAAGTAAAACCCTGCCTGAGTTCAGTGGGAGCAGAGTGCTTCCATCCCTGCAGGAAGAGCCCAGATTCCCTGTGAGCCCTTCCCGAGCGTTGTGCTCTGTGCTTCAAGAGCCACCAGCAGCCCTCAGATATTCAAAAAAACCTCACATTCAGCTGTTCCTGGGGAAAGGTTTCCTTGTATTTTTTTCCATTAACTAGACAAGGGCTTCCATTGCAATATTTTATCTAACCTTATTCCAAGCTTGGGAATTTACATTCAAAATGCTTCCAAGTCCAAGGTGCTCTGCTTGCCACTTTGCAACTGGAAATTTATTTTTCCACAATTCAGGTCTTACAATTGTCTTTATTCTTCCCTGATACAGTAATTTGGGGTTGTTACAGTAGCACTTCATGGATTTGTAGGATTTGTGGGATTTGGGATAGCTGACATTTCCTGAGGATACACGTACATATGTATCCCATCCCTCTCCATCCCTGGAAGTGTTCTAGGCCAGGTTGGGCGGGGCTTGGGGCAGCCTGGGATTGTGGAAGGTGTCCCTGCCCGTGGAATGAAAGGATCCTTACGGTCCCTTCCCACCCAAACCATCCTGGGATCCTGTGATTTTCCAAAGGCGTGGTGCCCCCGGACCTGCAGGGCCGTGTTTCACCTGGATTTGGGGTCCCAGGCAGTGAGAGCCATTCCCGCATTCCCTCTGCTCAGCTCCCTCCCTGAGTGCTCCCGTGCCTGCAGGCAGATCCTGTGCCGCACTCCCCCGGCTCGGAGCGCTGCAGCAGGCCCAGGAATGCCGGCTAAGCTGGCTGCCTGCCGGCTCTGGCTGCAGCTCCAGGGGAGACAGGACTTTCCCCGGGAGCAGGGCGAGGAACGCGTCTCCGCTGCTCCGGTACTTCCCTGAGCGCGCGTCCTGTGGCAGGGTGAGCTCCAATCCCTATTTCGGGAAGCAGGCTATCAGATCCACCAGCACAGCCCTGCCTGCCAGGCACTACCTTGCCTATCCGTAAATCCCATCCAACTTCAGTGCTCAACTTCGGATTTCTTGGGATGGGCTCTGGCTGCCTCCTACTCGTGCCTTTCTATCCTTAGCAGGATTCACAGGCTTTCAGCTCCCTCACACTTCTCGCTCTCTAATCTTAGCGCCGCTGCCAGCTTTAGAGAGGCTTCGAGCTCCAGGGTCTCTCACTTGTGTGCAGGCTCTTTCTGGGACACAGCCAAGTAGGTGAAAAACTCGGGAAGGGGGAAGGGGAGAGCTGGGACTGCTCTCAGATGTTGCAGGCTGGAGCTAAACCTGCCTCAGCATCCGTTGTCATTTTCTGTGGTGCTTTCCCGAGATGTTCAAACGGGTTTGGTCAGGAGGAGATGGCAGCTCCTGCCTCGGTGACTGCAGAACACCTGGACATTGTGACCCTTGTTCTGGGGGGATTTTCAGCACACTTTGGATGAAGATCCACTCCAGCACATTCCCTGCGTTTGGAGCTGGCTCACTGCTTCCAGCTTGGCTGATTCCATGAGCCACAAGCTGCTCCTCTGTCAAGTGTCTCCTGCTTTGTCTCTATTTGCTCCCAAGAGTGTCTGTGGAGGTTGGATCAACTTTCCAGAGCGAAACAGCTCTTCCCCAAATAAAGCCTTCCAAGGTGGCTGCTCTGCCACATGTTCCCTGCTGACCTGCTGAGGGGGAAGCCATTCCTGCATCTGTCCCGTTGCCCACAGAAACTGTGGCTGCCCCGGCCCTGGAGTTGTTCAAGGCCAGCTCGGGATAGTGGAAAGGTGTCCCTCTGATGGCAGGGGATGGAGTGAGACGTTCCTTAAGGTCCCTGCCAGCCCAGCAGCTCTTCCCTCTGACTGCACTTGGGAATCCCACCTGGAGACGGGTGCAGGAAGGGTGGCAGCATCACTGCCACCCTCACCAAAGGCCGGGAGAAGCTTCCCAGGATTTGGCAGAGCCGCTGCTCCTCGCTGAGCTCTGTGGTGCAGTTGTTTGCTGTAGTCTGAATTCCCACATATCCTTGTTCCCATGGCTGGGATGACGTTTGCCTGGCATGATTCATGCTGTCAATTCCTGCCTGGAGCTGCATCCAGGAGTTTATTTTGGGATGCGTACCTACCCGGAGGATGGAGATGCAGGGAAAACACTCCTCTGCCAACTGCAAAGGCAGGAGCACTTTGGCTTTCCCAGAGTCAGGAGCCAAAGGAGTGGTCAGGCCTGGAACAGGCGGAATTTCTGCTCAGGCTGAGCAGCCCACAGATATGTCCACGTTTTTACACCCAGAGGAGGCTGGGAAGTTGCAACTCTGACCAAATAAATGCTGTAAGAGCTCTGTCTCTCCAAAATAAACTGATCCCGTGGTTTCCTTGGTGGAGAGTCAGAGTCAACCCTCAGGAGCTTCCTGCGGTGCAGGCAAATGTTACCCTGCTTTTCCAGAGAAGAAAACCAGGACGTGGTCCCGGTTCAGAAATCCATGCCCTGCCTTTCAGTCTTTAACTGAAATGCTTAAAGATGGGATGATCCATTGGGATGGAAGCTCTGCTCCCTACTGAAAATCAGGATACACGCAGAGTGGTGTGGCTGGAGACAGCAGACACGCACAGGGAGCAGTGGACAGTATTTTATAATCATATTCCAAAGGATAAATCCCAGCAAACAGAAATAAAATATTTCATTGTTCATTTCCCCATCTCAATAAAAGGTGGGAATTAAATTAAAATAATAACAAATTAGCTCCGTCGTGTTTATGCAGGAGCTCAACTGCTCCTAAACTCCATGGCCTGGGAGGAAATGCCTTGTTCAGCCTCATTCTCGGGGTATTTGACTCATGAAAACTCCATCTAACCTTGGTTTTGGAATAATAAAATCCCCCTGGAATATTTATTAATGTGAAATGTGCAGCTCCAAGCTTGCTGAAAGAGCCATTGTGAACTGGGGTTTGCAGAACAGTCCGAGCTCTGCAAGCACAGCCGGAGCAAGTGGAATATGTGCCCGGATTTGGCAAGGAGGAATATTGTAAAGAATTCAGGGAGTGGAATTTGATTCCCGATTTTCCTGGGCTCGGTGGCACATGGCCCTTCTGGGGCTGTTTTCTTTGGGTCGGCTGCCTCTGTTATGTAATGGTTCTTTTTGCTAATTAAGCAGCAAGGCCAGCCTGGAATTAGCAGGGAGGAAGTCGGGGTAATGGAAAAGAGGGAGCGCAGACCCTGCTGCGTTACATCATCCCGTTGCTGCCAACAAACTCGGCTCTGCTGAGGGCAGGGGAGGGACGGAGGGAGGCAGGGGGAAGCCAGAAGGTCTCTTAGTGCTGACCCTTTTGTAGGGACCCGTTCCTTGGGATAACGTGCATGGATGGAATCACAGAATCATGGAATGGCTTGGCTTGGAGGGGACCCCAAAGCTCATCCAGCTCCACCCACACCTTCCGCCATCCCAGGCTGCTCCAAGCCCTGTCCAACCTGGCTTTGGGCAGTGCCAGGGACCCAGGGGCAGCCACAGCTTCCCTGAGAACCTAAATCCAGTTAAATCCCCCTTCCCAAAGTTTCAAACCCCTGTCCTGTCCTATCCCAACTCCCTGGCTGCTCGCAGACCTGAGGCCCAGGGGAGGACGGATGCAGTGCTTGGTAGGGAAGGCCCAGCTCCTTTCCCCTGTACCTGCATTTTTCCAGGGGGAGCCCCTCAGGTGAGCACGGGAGCCGAGTGTTACTGTTTATTAGGCACATACATTCCATAATTACTTGGCAAATAGGATCATTATATCTGGAGTTACGGAGCACTTCAAACATTAATTGCCACCTAACTTGCAGATTTCAGCTCTGATACACAAACCTAATCATCACTCATTAAGTATTAAAGAAGAGAGCACTGCAAATATATTAAATTACTGCAGATCACTGATTAAACCAAATCCTTGGGAATTCCTTCCAAGGCACTGGGATTCGCTTCCAAGTGACCATTGGGAATTTAGGCTCCAAACACAACTGAATGGCTTACTGGAACTGTGGAATCCCCAAATGATTTGGGTTTAAGGGACCTTAAATCCCATCTGTGCCATGAGCAAGGACACCTTCCACTAGCCCGGGCTGCTCCAAGCCCTGTCCCAGCCAGGCCACTGGAGCCACCCCAGCTCCTGTGTGCTGCTGCCGGCTCGGATGAGTCCTGGCTCAAAGACAGCCTGGAATCTTCCTGCTTCCCCACAAACTTCACAAGAGTTTTCCCTCCCGCCCCTCTCCCTGCTGTGCTCCGGTGGTAGCTCTGCCATCCAGTGACACCGAGCAGCTTTCCCTGCCAGAGGAAATGCCAGAGAGGGAGAGAGCTGACACCCACAGGCCACTGCCAGGAGAACTTCCAACCGGGGGCCTGCAGCTGCCGAAGCCTCCCTCGGAGTGGCCACAATCAGCTCCGAGCGCCGAGGAGGCGGCGGCGCGGGGCATGTGGTGCACAATCAGTGCTGCAATCAGAGCGCGGGGCCGTGCCAGCTGCTCGCTCCGCTCCCGTCCCGCTGCCAAGGGCACAAAGAGGAGGGAAGGGAAGGGACGGGAAGCAGCCACAAAGGCCGCAGCTTGCGGGGCGCTGCGGGTCAGGAGGCTCCGCGGCCCCTTCCCGCCCCTTGCCAGCTCCCGTCAGCCTCGCAGAGAGCTGCTGCTGCTTTTCAAAGGCCGCCTGGCGCCAGGAAAGAGCGGGGCTGTGAGTGCCCGGCTGGCTCTGAGTGCCCGGCTGGCTCTGAGTGCCCGGCCAGCTGTGAGTGCCAGAGGGCTGTGAGTGCCAGAGGGCTGTGAGTGCCCGGCAGGCTGTGAGTGCCCGTTGGCTGTGAGTGCCCGGCTGGCTGTGAGTGCCCGGCCAGCTGTGAGTGCCAGAGGGCTGTGAGTGCCAGAGGGCTGTGAGTGCCCGGCAGGCTGTNGTGCCTGGCTGGCTGTGAGTGCCTGGCTGGCTATGCGTGCCCGGCTGGCTGTGAGTGCTCCGCTGGCTGTGAGTTTAAGGGGCTGGGAAGGCCATTATGACCATTGGAATGTGTCAGAACGGGGAGAACCTCCCCGCAGCCACAGCTCACTCGGTTTCCTGGGCAGACGGTGCTCTCCAGCTCTTAGGGAATGGATTTTGGGATGGGCAATGCAGAAGGGAAATAGGGAGAGGGAAAGGACGTGTCCGGCCACCTCCCCTGATGCTCTGCAATCACCTTCCCAAAGTTTCTGCCCAAAAAATAGGCTGGAAGGACTTGGAGAGGTCCCCGAGCGCACTCTCATTCCCAGCTCCACATTGGTTTATGTCCAGGGCCTATTGCAACACATGGACAATGACCATCATTTCATGGAGAGCTTCATTATGGGGAGCAGAGCTGATCATTTCCTGGTTTCATCTTGAATATTTAGAGGAAATTCCAGGGGTCAGCCTGATTTTCCACTCTTTTTCATCCAATTTTTAGCCTGGCTTTGAACACTCCCAGGGATGGGGCAGCCACAGCTTCTCTGGGAAACCTGGGCCAGTGCCTCAAAAATCTTTGTATTAGAGTTTTCTGTTGATACTTCACTGTTTCCTTCCCAAAAATGCCCCCACAGACCCAGCTAGCAGCTGATTCCTTTGCAATAAGTAACTCCAGGTGCTCCAGCGGATGCTTTGGAAGATGCTGCCTTGTTGGGGCTCTGTTCAGACATTTCCAGCTTTGACAAACGGCCCAAACTCCACGGATTTTACGTTCTCCCCCTTCTCCCTCTCCAAAGTCACTTTTAGCAGGCGAACATTCCGTGAAAAACAACCTCCACCCACGTGCCGGCCGTAAGGCAGCCCCTCCACATGCATCCCACCCTCCTCTTTTATGGCATTGACTCCACTTGCTCTGGTGCCCGGGCCGGGGACGCGGAGCCAGAGCGGGGAGGGAGCCATCCCACCTGTCCAAGTGCTTCTGTCGCTTTTCCAGGGAGTTTACGGCAGCCTGGCTGCCTGCGAGCCGCCCTGCAGATGGCTGCATCCTGCACGTGCCTCTTCCACAGGGGTGGGAGCAGCAGCCATCTTCCCCAGGCCCGCTCCCGTGCCATGGAAAGTGCCCGCTGTGGTGGCAGCCTGCTCCGGGGGAGAACAGCAGCACAAGGAGCTGGTCCTTCTGGGAATCATGGAATATCCATGGCTGGGAGGGACCCACAGGGATCACCCACTCCTGGTCTTGTGCAGGGCCAGAATCTTAGAGAGGTTTTTCCTACAGGGAAATATCCTTGGTGAAGTCCTGGGCAAGAGGAAGCGGCCTCAAGCTGCAGCAGGGGAGGTTTAGGTTGGATATTCGGGAAAATTTCTTCATGGAAAATGGCAAATTTGGCTATACCCCCCAAAAGGCTTCGCCATGTGAAGCTACACTGGAATTGGGAGTCAGGAACAACGGCTGGGATCTGTGGGATGGGGTTGGAATCTATGGGATGGGGTTGGATTCTGTGGGATGGGGTTGGATTCTGTGGGATGGGGTTGGAATCTATGGGACAGCGTTGGATTCTGTGGGACGGGGTTTTTGGGAGAAGGCTGCAGTGCTGTGCTGCAGAGCCCCTTCTGTCCCCGCTGCATGGGCTCCTGCCGCAGCCACCTGTTAGTGCTGTGCTGCAGAGCACGGGAAAGTTTGGGAGCTGAGGAGCCTCCCATCATCCCAAACACCACAGGCGGCTCTGGCTGCAAACCCAGGCGATGTTCTGCCAGCCCCAGCCCATCCCATAAACCACACCAGCTCCTGAATATTTCATGGAGCAGCACAAGCCGCAGTGCTCCATCCTCCATAGCTCCTTGGGCGAGCCTCTCCTCTCCTCTCCTCTCCTCTCCTCGCAGTGTGCCTTCCATTTGGCAGGGATGATGATCCCTCCTTTTGGTGAGAGCCGAGCTGCAAGGCCCAGCCCAGCACTTGGCTTCACCAGCAGCCTCGGCACCGGTGTGGAGCTGTCGGCTCCGGGGATCCTCATTAATCTGTGGTCCCTCTTCCGGCTGTTTCTGGGGAACAGAGCAGAAATCATTTCGGGTTGTGGAACAAGACTGCCCGGGGAGTGGGATTTGTACTGGGTTTCTCTGTGTTTGGGACTGGGGTCAGGGCCGGACTGTGGGGTTTGGGTGCTCCCAGCCCAAAGGAAGGAGCTGCCAGGGCTGTCCTACCCCACGGCACCTCCTGGGTATTCCTGACGGGATGTGCATCCCAGAGCATCCCAGGCTCTCCACCTCCCCTCCTCACCTGCCATCCCTGCTTCATTTTCCTTCTGGCTGCTCGGTTTGGCCTGGCTGGGGGAGCCTTTCCATGGGATTAGCACTTTGTTCCCGTTCTCATTTGTCAGCTGCTTCCCAAATAGCCACAAGGAAGTTTCTCCCCTCTGGGATTGCAGAGATCCAGTTTGGATCTGCACACTGGATACCCTGAGGCTCCCACCGGGCCCTCTCCCAGCCCGGGACTCGGATTAGTTGATCTTTACTAATATTTGCAGTAGGAACAGCATTTCACTGAGATTAACAAACTTATTGGCAGCTTTGGAGTTTGTAAATGAAGGGAAAGGCTTGGGAAAAGGGGACTGGGGATGATACACAGGGAAATGTAGTTGGGAGAATTTATCCTCTTCATTAAAAGCCACTAAGACCTTCATCTCTGGTATTTAATGTACCAAATTCAATATTCTCGACAGAGTTTGCATATAAAAAATAGCAATATCATCTTTTGAAAGAGGGGAGGGAAGGAGGAGGGAAAGTTTGAGCTAAGCCACACACATTAATAGCTTCCCCCCCCTTCCCAAATCCAACCTCTGGGAAATATTTGCCAGGGAAAAACAAACTCCTTGCAAGAGCAGAAGGATTTTCTCCCCATGTAAGTTGTGTTTTCCTTCCACACAGAACTACAGAATTATTTGGGTTGGAAGGGGCCGTAAAGATCATCTCATTGCAACACCTGAATCGGGATTTCTCAGAAGGAAGAATTAAGGATCCTTTGGAAAAGCTCTGTTACCCTTAGCTGAGAGTTTTGAAAACACTGGGGCTGTAAATGAAGGAAAAGCTTGAATAATAAAACCCCCAGCACCTAAAATCGAATTAACTTGAGCGGGTCAATACATTTCTGCTGCTGGATGCTGGAAACGAGGGAGGAAGGAGAAAAGAGATGTGGGATTGTTATGCCCTTCTCATTCAGCTGCTTCAAAAGTCTGGAAAAAATCCCCACACAATGCCCACTAAATAGAAATACGGCTTTTATTTCTTGGGAGTCCCCTCCAAACCGCTCCTACTCCTGTTTTCCTTCTGTACATCCACGTATTCACCCACCAGGAAATGTCAGGAACCGCAGGGGTTGTGGAAAGCAGCTGATGGCCCAGGGGCACCCTCCTGCCCTGGCTCCAGCCTGTGCCACCCTCCATCCCTGGAAGTGCCCGAGGCCTGGAGGGCCAGGTGCCCCCAAGAGGGTGCCATCCCCGACCAGGGTGCCATCCAGAGCAGGGTGCTGTCCCACAGGAGGGTGCAGTCCCACAGGAGGGTGCCCCCAAGGCGGCTGGCAGCGCGGTGCCAGCGGCCCCGGCTCGGGAGCGGGATGCTAAACAAGATATACACGGGATGTCAAAGCTTGGCTGCACGCATCTCAGCCAATCACTCCCAAATAAATTAACCATGGCACTGCCTAATAGGATCCACCTGCTTTCTTCCCGCTCCGTTCCAGCCCCTACCTGAACCCCCCTTTGATTAAATGTCAAAAGCCTGCCTTGTGCCTGCAGATTGCACTGAAGGCGGATAACAGAAAGGTTCCTCCTGTGACTCCATAAAACTGAAATAAATTCCACTGGCATCTTGTAAATTTTTATTTTCTACAATGACTGCAGGCCCCATCTGCGACCCAGCTGTTATTAGAAGGGAAAGCGTTGGCCCTTCTGCATTACAAAACAGCATAGAACAGTAATTGCCAGTGGAAGAGATTAAGTGTAGACACTAAAAATGTTTACTCGCAATGAATATGCATAACGATGGGTAGGAAACAGCCCTGGAAGATTAAAAAGAGAGAAGGGTTTGTTTACAAGGCTGGGAAAAAAAAAAGAGGGGAATGTCAGTTGGCCCCAAGCCTGAAATAGGAACGAAAAACCTTTGGGCAAGGCATTAGGGAGAAAAACAGATGGTTTGTGAACCTTTTATTAGATAGAAAAATCATTAATCAAGCCCAGGCTGGAAATGGCAGGGTTTTGGGTAGTTCAGAGCCGAGTTTATTTTTTCTTAAAGCGACAGCGCGGCGCTCCCGGCGCTCCCAGCCTGCTCCGGCAGCCCTGGGAGCACATCCCGCTCCAGGTCCGCGCTCCCACCGCGCTGCCTGCCGAGGAAATCCCTCAGTAGGGTTTCACATTTCAGCACCTGTTTCGCCCTGCTCGAAAAAAAACACGCGAAAGGAGGAGGAGGAGGGGGGGAAGAGCAGCCTGGGTTATTTTTTCACGGTTGTTCCGACTCGCGGCTGAGAGGGGGGAGAAATTTAGGGGATACAACATTCCGCAGGCAGCTTCGGGAATAAAAAGGCATTCAGCAGCCTCGGGGGGACAGGCCCCCGCCTCCAACAGCTCCTGCTCCCCTGATTTTGGGGCTGAAACACTCCAGAGAATTCGTTTTGCTGCTTAGAAATACCATTGAGGGGCCCGGAGAGAGGGGCCGGGGTCTGGCGAGCCCCTCTCCTGGCGGGGGCTCTGTGCCGTGGGATGCCCCGCTCCACGCTGGAACCCGGGGCTTTGTTCGCTCGGCTCCGCTCTCCCCGTTCCTCGGCAGCCCCGAGCGGGGGAATTTCTCGGGCACGACCAGCTCGAGGCACACCGGGTGTGTCCCCAGCGTGCGGGGACACCTCGGGGAGGCAGCGGGAGGAGGGGAGCAGGATAACTCTGCTGCCCCGGGGGGACAGCGACAGCGACGCGGGGACACCTGACCCCGAGGTGGAGCGGGGTGGCAGCGTTGGGTCGGCAGAGGGACACCTGGAGCTGTCCCTGCGCTGCCCTCACTGCTTCCCGCGTCCTTGGGATGCTGCCATCTTCAGCATGGCATTCCAGGGAAAGTGATTCCTGATTTGGGGGGTTTTGTACATCAGTCACAAGTGACAGGAGGTAAATGAAAAGCAATTAAAATTGTCCAATTTTTAACTGGCTCTGAATGGCTTGGATTGGGAGCAGTGTCAGAGTCCTAGCTTTCACCTTCTGAGGGTGCTCGTGGTGTTATAAATGGGGGATAAATACACTGATTGCCATGGAATTACCTGCAATTTGTGTTTACGGCACTGAGATCTCCGTTTGGGCTGGGAGTGATTGAGAAATGAAAAAATGCAAAGCTGGAAACCTCTCTCAAAACATGGAAGTCAATAAGACAACATTAGGAACGAGCCACAACATTTTTAACAGCAAACTCAGACCCCGAAATAAAGCCAAAATCCTTCTGTGGGGAATAAAAGGGAACAGCTTCTTCCTCCAATGTCTTTTGTAGCACAGAGGAGCTGCCCACACATTTCCTAATTCTCCGACTAATAGCTGGGAGATGAACTTCCTAAAACATATGAGCTCCATCAGAGCCGAGGGAGGGAGGGAAAAGGGAGGGGAAGGGAGGGGAAGGGGGAGCAGGGAGCGAGGGGGAAGTACAAACTGATCTTTGTAAGAAAGAGTAGCTGGGATTGCAAGCCTTGCATATGTTACAGCACATCATTAATAACAGTGATCAAAAGCACGGGAACATCTCGGCAGCTGCAGCGAATTATTGGAGAAATTGGAATTTTCAAATGAGCTCACACTTAAGGGAAGAAAAGGGGGGGGGGGGAAATCCCCCAAGGGCACTGGGGTCAGGTCACTCTGCACAGCCTCGGGATAATCCCAAGAGGGCTGGAGGAAGAACAAATTCTGTGCAGTATTTAGGAAAAACGCGGGGAAAAACCCCAGATGTGCTTAGAGCACACAGTGATGGAGCGGGGTGGGAATGGCGTGCAGCATGGGCAGCTCTGGCAGGAGCTTTCCCTGCTGGGGACCCTGTGGGGTGGGGCTGGGGGCGTGGGGGTCCGGCCCAGCCCCACTGGGATCGGCCTCGCGGCTGTCCCACGCCAGGCCGGCCATGGTCTGCAGCGAGTGGGTGAAGGTGGCGCTGGATGGATGGGGCGGGTGACCCTTCCCATGCCAGCGGTGCCACCCCCAGCCCGCCCGGCCCCGCTCCCTGCCCTGCAGCTGCCGGGAGCGCTTGAGGAGATGGGAGGGCAAGGGCCGCTCATCTCTCCGGCTTTTCCTCTGATAACAGTTCGGAATTCTGGCGGGCACCCACGGGTTCTGGATCCCCGGCGCTCGGGGAGCATCCGCCACCAGGGATGCTTGACAAGGGCGTTGCGCAAAGGCCGGAGCCGGGCCAGGCTCGGCCCTCGTGCCGGAAGAATTCCGTCCGGGACGAGATAAAGCCTTCCTGGGAAGCTGTGCATCCTGGGAGCGGCCTGACCCGCCGGGACCCCCGAGTGCAGCCCTTCCCCACTCGGCCGGGGTCACCGCTGTCCCCACCTGTGGCAGGGTGGGACAGTGCAGCAGCCTTCGGAATTAATTGGCCGCTTTGCCCACGGCCGGGACTGGCTGTGGAGAGAGCGGCGCTCAGCAGGAGCTGAAGGTGACGCGAGGAAACTCTTTAAAGATCGAGGTTTGATCTCGAAATAAAAGCCTCGCTCCCAAACGCCTTGCCGAGCCCCCTCCTTCCTTTCCAAGGCATGTTTTTCTAATTCCGAGCAGCTCCGACGGCTCGGGTTACACATCTGCCTCCCGCGTGTGATGCTGCGGCAGTAAAAGTACAGGTGTTCGGGCTTTAAAGGAGCCGTTCGCAGACGCGAAAGCTCCGCCTGGGCCTCCCGCTCCCCCGCTCCCAGCTGGCCCCGCTCCCGGCGCTGCCGCCGCGGCGCGGCGAGGGTTAAACGGCAGAGAAGGGCCGCTCGTGACTTCCGTGCTCTCCCATCTGCTGGGAACCCTGAAACCCATTTGGAAATGAATTTTTTAGTCGGAATGCGCGCTGCCGCGTGCAGCCGTCCCCGCACCCCGCACAGACAGCTTGCGCTGCGCTCCCACATGTCTCCAGCGACGGGCTGGGCTCCGGCTGATTGCAAAGGCAGGAGAGCGCCGTCATTAAGTATGTATGGCCATCCTGCCCGCGTGCGCTCTTCCCGCACTTTATTCCATAATTATCATCACATTAGGTTGGTAAATAATGTTGACACATGGTTCCCGAACAGCTGGAGAGTGTCCGTCTGACACCCGCACCATCCGAGCTCAGCTCCTCGGAAAAGCAGGACGGCTCCCGGCTCCGCTCCCTCGCCAGGCGGGGAGGGGAAATCTCTCCTTGCCGTAAAATCCCTCCAAGAAGCCACGGCTCTGATCTGGGAGCGGGGCAAGGCGCTCATTAATCATACAAGATTTGCAGATTAATCTAATTAAACCTCATTTGTTTGAGGTGAAAGCCGCTCTGTTCCCGCCGCTATCCCGGTCACTGCCCGGCCCGGCACACGCAGCTCCATGTGGGAGTCAGGATCAATGATGGGACTGACTTTGCAGCTCCCACCCAGGCCCTGTCACATTCCCGTGACAAATTCCAACGCTGCTTGAAGGGATGTCCTGCTCAGCCAGAACATCGGGATGACTCCTGGTGTGCCCCATCTGAGGCTGGCATCGCCGGGTGTTTAGGAAAACCTTTGGGCTCCCTCGGGGAGAGGGCAGGGAAAGGGCAGGCCTGGTGCATTGGAGCTCTGAGGAAAGGCTTTGTTTCAGGAGTTGGGGTGAATTCATTTCTGGAACGAAGGTTTGCAGTGGGTGGAAAAGGCAAAATGACCGATTCCTGCCACGGGGCCCTGGAGCTGCTCCTTGTTCCTCGGTGTCCCTGCAGCACAGCGGGAATGGCTCCGTGCTCCCCAAGGCGGGCATTTGCCTCCTTCCCACCACAGGGACACCCTGCAACATCCCTGGGGATTGCAGCACAGGCCTCAGTAAACTCCATTACCGAGACTTATTCGCTGCAGGGGGAAGAAAGGGGGAAAAGGAGATGATGCTTCCCAGTGAATAACTTCTATTTTTAGCCAGAAATTGCCCTTTTGGTCCAACAGCTGGATCCTTCTGAGTAGCCACTGGATTAAAGGACAAACCTGGGTATTTAACTGACAAGGCAAAAAATGTTAATCCTGCTTGCGGGATGGGGAGAGAAAAAACCTGCTGGGAAAAAAAAACCCGCCTTCCGTTTTCTCTTCCTCGGCGTGGAGGTAAATCCGAGGGAACGGGAATATTGCGAGGCCCGTAATCTTATTTACATTCGGAGCATGACTCCAGCTCCCAGAACATTGCAGACATCTGTCAGACAAACAGACACGACTCCGCAAAGATATTTCAAATGCTCTTCCCTTAAAAGCTAGGAAGCTGTTTGGGGATTTTGGCAGGATAGCTGGGATCTGACATGTCTTTTTTTCCGGCTTTTTTTTCCCATTTGTTCTTTTTTTTTTTTT
>VYZP01079373.1:0-29386 GCA_013400635.1 Hypocryptadius cinnamomeus | reverse complement strand
AACAAAAATTTACACAGTTGCCTGAAACTTCTTAAGAAATTAAAAATACAACCTTATAGATCAAGTGTTTTCCATTAAAAAATTATTTTGTTCAGTTTATTTAGTCATCTGTCTAGGCTGTTCTGTGCACCCCACGTACACACTTGTGAACACACATGCAAACATAATGCACACATGGAAAGTTTGTAGTTGTATGGTTAAAAGAGTTGTGAGGAAAATGTATCCTATTTACTGCTTAACTATGTGACCAATGTAGAACTGTAATACAAATCTCAGAAATATCCATCCCATTGCTTTTTATTACTGAAGAAAGTAGATCAGGATGGTAACAGCTGGATGCAAAAAGCAATCATATTTTCAGTATAAAAATAGTGCTATTGCTTAGTAAGCTATACTCCATAAATGTATTAGGGGGATATACTGGTGTGCCTTGGATGTTTTTTATTCTTTTTTCTTTAAAATATCTTTTGTTTCCACCCCCCACTAAGAAGAAAGGAATGTTTCCCATTAAGACGTGAAGTGAGTTTGTTTTTCACTTTTGCCTTTCATATAGGGACACTGAATATAAAGGACTACAGCTCTCCCTGGATCAGGTCACTGCTACCAAGCCGGCATTCTCATATGCAAACTCAGCTCCGACCATAACGGATAATAGAAAGGGAAGCAAATCTCGTCTCTCGAGCACAAAGTCTAAATCAAGGACATCACCGTACCCACAGGTAGCTGTCTTTGAAAAACTAAATTAAATATTTTTGAATATCTTGATTTTGGCTGCTACTTTACCCAAACAACTAGAATGGGCCAAAGGATGTGTTACTCAGAGGGAATAAAGGACAGCAGGTTATACAAGCTTGAGGCAGGAATATGTTTCTTTAAACTGCTTCTAAAAAGCTGGAAACATTTATGTTTCAGCGTGCATAATAAATCATTATCAACAACAATAGCAGCACAGGGTTCAGAGTTAATGAGAAGTGGACAGAAGGACAAGTGAAAATGTTTGCTTTGAAATACTGGGTTTGAGAAGACTGTGAGTTTTGCCATTTGAGAAATCTTGCTTTTTCTTACTTGGTCTTTATTAATTCCAAAAAGTCTAGAAAGCTGCCAGATATTAGATAGCAGTTAATACTGAAATTGTAGTCAAGAGGAGTGAGTTTTGATGAGGGAAAGCAGTCAGCCAACTTGGTGTATAGGAACAAGAAAATGTGTACTTTTCTGTGTGTAAAGCTTTGAAAGGAAGAAAACAGTAGGAGGTGGTCATTGGCATCAGTAGATTTTAATTTCACAGATTCCATTTTCATGTCTAAGTTGTAAGAAGCATGTCCCAGCTTGGAGAATGGACCAGACTCAATTGGGTCTGTGAACTGAAATTTACAGAATACATTTATGCAACTGATTTCTGCAGCCAATGTCACAGCACTTGTATCCTTACCCTATCAAACTTTTAGCTCAAAAAACATGTGTGTTAAAATAACCATGACCTTTACGAACGATACAAGTTCTACTGCTCTTATGCCTCTATATAAGAGGATATAAATAGACATATAAATGAACTGGATATAATTGTATGCATTCAAGATGGAAGAGCTATGTATTTTTAAAGAGCCCAATATTTAGTAGAATATTTAATGAACCTCAATATTTAACTGATGATGACCTTAATAACTACAGTTTCTCTGCAGGCTCAATGTTTTCTAAATGGACTTCTGAGAGTGTACAATGTGATCCCAAATATCTACATCACTTCCTTGTTTTCTTTCTTTTTCCTCTCAAAAGTACCAAGGATAAGAATTTCAGTTAAACAGCATCTGCTTTTGGCACAGGAAATGTTTAACTGAGCACCGAGATATGAATTCCTAATTTTAAGAATCTAACATTTGTCAGAGGTTATTATAGCTCATTTGTTCATACTTGTTTCTGTGGGTTGTTAAAATAAACCTTTTTCTTGAATGCACTACATTATTGTAACAATTGTAATCAATCTGTTTAAAAGAATTGGGGAAGACACATACAAATAATTCTAAATTCAATTTTAATGACTATTTTTGATATATTGTAATTACACTTCGTCTTAACTTATACAGTCCTTTCCAAAGTATTTATTTGCTAGCAGGACAATCCCAGCTGAAGGCTTGTTATCCTTCCACATCTGTCTGATTTCTGAAAGTATGACCTCTTCATCCTTTCTGTCACCAGAGAAAAATACTGAATGAGCAGTGCAGCATTACGACTTTTGGTTTATCAGGGATTGTTGTCTGAAAGCCCAGGGTGCTTAGTCTCCACTTTCATTTTGCATCCTTATTACCAGCTGCCTGATATTAAAGTCACATATTTCATCATTCAAAAAGAGGCAGCCATGTTAGTTGCCAGTATCTTGAAAAATGGTCATGCCATTCATTGCAGCCCATCACCACAAGTAATGCTGGCAGCTTAGCTTTGCCTCTCTGTCATCCTTCTCCACCACTGAACAAACTGTTGAAAGACTAAGAGAAGCTGCTGTGAAGAACATGCAGCAGGTGGTACAGCCTGTGTCCCTCAGACTCCTGCCCATGTAATTTGCCAGTCAGTAGAGGAGAATTAGAGTGTGACTTAAAAGTCACAGCTGAAGAGCAAGGTCACGAGTTTTGGCTTACACAGGAGCCTGAGCTGTGGTGAGGAAAGGAAGCAGAAAGTTTATTAGTAAAATAATGGCAGTGGGCAAAGTACTTCTTAAAGTCAAGGGCACCTATGAGATTTTAAATGTACATAATCTCTTTCTCCTTTTTTTTCCGTTCCTTTTCTCTTGTTCCCTTACCATTTGCTTCTCTCCTGAAGAGAAAAAGAAATCATATGCTTTATTGGGAGCTGACTGAGAATCCTTCACTTTGCCAGCTGTGTGTCCCTAAGATAGGTACAAGAGATGCGAACAGTATGAAAATTATACTAATCAATTTCAGCTGAATCTTTACTACTAGGGCAAAAAGCGAGTGTTTTGGTCATCTAAAACAGTGTTGATGTTTTTTACCTCAATTCTTATGCAAAAGCGAACATAGCATAATGTGGGTCTTGCAGACTCTTAAGTGAAATTGAGTTGATTGACCAGGAGGCATTGGTCAGCATCTGATTAATACTGTGTGCTGTTAGTACAGTGGGCTAGCGGGTTCTGTGAAACCAGCCTCAGGCAGGGGAGAGGCAAGCAGAGAGGAGAGCAGCCCAAAATTTGTGGCCCAGCTGCGGAATTTTCACAGAGAGTTTGAAGAGTGCTTTCCTAGTCGTGTCCCACCAGAGAGGTGCAGAGCTGAAAGAGATGGTGGGAAAAAAAGCCAAACAGGCAGATAAAGGTTTGATGGATATTTGCAGAAAAAGGAAATCATGAGTTGATGAAAAGATGCCTGTAGTCTTCCCCTACAACAACAACGACATCATCATCATCATCATCATCATTGTGAGGGCCTCCCAAAATCTAGGTTTAGGAACGTTTGTGTTCCCAAAAACTAGCCCAGGTCCTCATTTATTCCATATGCAGGCAATAGCAGCAAGAATGGGAAAAACATTTTAATTATGATCATCTGAACTGCTTTGGAGTTTAATGTCCCATTAATGATGATTGTACAAAAAAATGTTTAACTTGTCTGCCTGCAGTGGAAATGTTTCATGGTGAGATCTGGATAAATGTTTAATGCTTCATATCTCATCCTACTTCTTGGATAAAGGTTTTATATATACATACATATGTGTGTATATATATATATCTCATGAAAACACACATACAAGTAAGGATGTATCCAAGAGCTGTTGGGTGGCGGTGTAGGTATATATTAATAGGTAAGTATATAGGTGTATATATTAATACATCAGATTTCAGAGATAGATTAATTTTATATCTCCTTTAGATGGATAATTTGGATTAATTCTGCAATCTGTCTCTATTTGGGTATATCACAGAATGGAGTGAAGATAACAGGATCAGGCAGAATTCTAGCCAGCCTGGCTTTTGTTTTGTTTTAATTTCTTCCTGTAGCCTAAAGCTTTGGCAACTTTTAATGTGTTCAAAAGCAAAGCAAACCCCTCTTTTTATAGTAAACATAACTCCTGGTCTGGTGAAGAGTCACCAGCAGTGGGGGTTATTTTAATGGACATGCTGTATTACTTTAATCTAAGCCTTTCACCATCTGTTGTGCCTATAATAGTGAATGCGAAAAGAGCATATTTTTCATTTCAGGATTACATTAGTAAAATGTAAGATAAAAGTGATTTAAATCATGCATATGTTCTTAGTACAATGCAGCCTGCATCTGTGATGTTTTTTTTCCTCGTGATTCAGACACAAATCAAGAGAAAAGCTGTTAATGCTGATGTAGTGAAAGTTTTTCATGGAAAAGAGGGCTCTGTGAGGGTTTCACCATATATTTAATGCTTATAATGATAAAAACCTGAGTAGGCTGCCAGACAATTATATGTCAATAATATCTGTTGTTTGAACATCTGGGGTGGTGTGTAGAGCAGGCTGATGTTGCTGAGTATGACAGGACAAGTCCTCAGGCCAGTAAGGCACCTGTAGGAATACAAGGGCAGGCAAAAGAAAATCACACCAGAAATATTAAATTCTCTACTGGCCTAATACACTTCCATGGATTCTCATAAAGTTTCCTTAGACATGGAATTTATATCTTCCTATTTCCTTATCTCTTTAGCCCTCCTGAAGTTTTTCCTCAAATGAAAATGCATCAGTGATGGCCCACAGACCTTTTCTTTGTCAGTGCTAATCCTGCTGATGTGCTCTCACTGTGATTGTACACTAGATTAGCACTCTGGAAGGCATTTCTAATTTTCAGAGATGACAATTCGGTTTCCAGGGACCAGCTGGAGGACCATTTAATTTATGTTTTATTATTTTTTATGCCAGATGACAATTCAGAGATCACCTGAAGGGAATTCAGATATTGCCAGTTTGAAGTTCTTTATCACTATCTACTGATTCAATTTTGTCAAAAAACCGAAAAGTAATAAATTAGTTTTGCCTTCTGACTCCTGATAGAAGTCAGAGAGCAGAAATTAGCAGAAAATAAAATGCTTCTGCTGAGACATGACTAGGATTGAAAAAAAAAACCAGCTGATTTTAGTTTGCCATAATTTTCATTAAATCTGGTTCAATTTTTTATGGTCTTTCATCGCTTGACATATGGGAGCCTAATTCTGACTTGAGAGATAGTGTTTCCATTCCCATTTCAGTAAAGCAATATCAGTGATCACCCTTTCATTTCTCCCCCATCAACATGTCACACATGCCCATATTTGAAGTCTCCACCTGTCAACATCAGATTCCCAGAAGAGGCAGTGGTTGGATTGCAGCAGTGGAGGCAGCCTGAGGATGCCAAATAGAGATGTGGCTGGCTTTAAAGAAAATTAGACGTATTTTTGACCTGTGTCTGCTTATGTTGCACCTTAGGAGTAAGTAGTCATATCAAACCTTGGCAGAAAATGTGGGCCACAAGCAATTGACTGTGTTAGTTTAATTCTGCCCATGGCCTAGCACCTGCCACGGGTCAAATCTCAAATAATCTTCATTCACATCAAGTATGAAGATGAGTCCAGTATTGTTGGTCTTGATACATGGTTATATGACATCACACAGTGCATTTCTGAGATACTAAATGCAAACCCTATGAGATAATTTCCCTTTCTTTAAGAGAAGTGCACAAAGGCCTTTTGTGATTAGGTTCAAGATAAAAGCAGAAATTGTACATCTTTTCAGTTAAATGAAGATATTCCCTTCAAGAGAAGCTATGCTGGACACTGAAGTGTCCTTAGAAAAAGAGAACTAATATAAGAATATCTAGTAGAAATAGGGCAGGAAATTAAGAGTTTTCAGTTTGAAAGATTCTCTGGGATTTATTATCATCATAAATAGTCCAAAAAAAAATTTCATTATAATATTATTGTTAATTAATTTTCCTTGTCCTTCTCATGAAAGAAATACATACTAGGAGTTTTATTTTTAATAAGAAAATAAATGAACTCTTGACTTTTCTATATTTGCATTTAGGCTTATGCCGTATAATATTTCTGATTAACTTTTAAAATTAAAAAATCTGGTTTATACAAGTCAAATTCAAAAAGAGCATTAAAAACAGTTCTAAAATTAACAACAGATTAAAACATAATTTTCTTTTTTTAAATTTTTCTTTCTAGGTAAAATTTACTAACTGTTAATCTTGTTAATAATTTCTTTTTCTAATTTGAAACTTAATTTTATCTACACATTTTTGTAAAAAAAACTTACAATAATTCAGCTGCTATATATGAAGGTGTCTTTGTGATTAAGCAGTTTAGGTCTGAAAGGATAATGGAAGAGACAGATGCTCCATTTGATGACAATAATACTGTGGTGACTGAACAAAGCTCCTAGTTAGTGTATGTTGAGTTACTGGCATTTAAAAGAGCTCTTTTGTGGCTCTGTAACTATCTAACCTTCATGAAAATTCATGTTTTTCCTTTCATCTCTAAACCTTTGTGATGAGTATCGTGGCACTAACTTTCTGACCTCCTCCATGTCTACTGGCAGGATTGTTGCCTATGGGTATTCTTCTGACAACAAATAACAAAATATAATTGCCTTCCTCAAAGCCATGACCGTTTCTTTGTTTCTTTTAAATAACCTATCATGTTCACAACCTAAACAGTATTCACAAATATAAACTGGAATACTGAAGCAATGCCCAATTAAATGCCAAAAACTCCACTGATGTTGCACACATGGTTTAGGTTTCTCTAAGTCAAACATCTGGTAAGTACTTTCGATTGGTAAGTGCATAAAACCTTGATCCTGGCTGATAATGAGGAGTTTCATAGCAACTTAATCTAATGAAAAGGAAGGTAACCTTATGTTAGGCCTATTAAAAGAAAAGGCAGAGCAGGCATATGGAAGGTGAGTGATGGAATGGGAGAATTCCAAGGTTTCATGTTGTAATACATTGATTTGTGACATGAGTGTGCAGTGCTGAAGAGGTGAGCATGTACAGCTTTGGTCTCATCCCAGCCCATAATCATGGGTGAAATTGATTTAAGAATGTTCTGTGAAGTTTGACAGTTCCAATAAATAAAAAGATTTTAAAATGAGATAGCTAAATCCTAGGAGGTTTAATAACCATTCTTTTCCTTTCCCAAAAGGTATCTAAAATTTGGAAGCATTCATTATGAATATCTAGAAATCTGTGACATTTAACTTAACCCTTACTTCTCTCTAAACAAATCTTCATGTTCCTGTCCTGATTAATTTTCCAACAACCTACTAGCTGCTTTTCTGTGTTGGGAGGGCCCTGCTTTAGTGAGGGTGAACAATGCTGACTCTGCCTGCTTTGGTTAGCAGTCACCTTTACTGGAAAATAGTTTCTGGATTTTCCTTGTTCCCATATTGCAATAGAGCTGGGATTTTTAGCTTCCTTCCTATCTGCCATCACTTTAGAGCTTTACCTTTCAAAATTGTTGGTGGTGCCAACTTTTCCCTCCTAATAAGAGGAAAAAAGTTCAAAGATGCAACTCCAAGAAAAAAAATATAAACAAACAAAATATGAGAAAAAGAGAGTGAACTCTTAGAAAAAATCCTTCAAATACATTCGGTTTCAATTTGACATGTGAGAATGCTCCAGGAGCAGTGTTATTTCAGTCCCTTTTGGAAGTGTTTTGCTGAAGTGCATTGGAGCATCTTGGCTGAGCATAAGCACAGCTTTCAAAGCAACAAGAAAAACCTGGACATACTAAAAATATATTGAATTGCAACATTGATGTTTCTGAGCCTAATATTACACATCATAAAGGAGATGGCTGTTAAGGGCCGACATGGAATGTTTTAGATTTTCATGAGGTCTGTCCTGTCATCTGTGAGCTCATTACAGAGTGTTGTACAGGAAAGGACCAGGAGCCCAATCAGAAGGTGCAGACACGCTCACAAAAAACGCACTGTCACATACACACTCTGCCTTCCCAGCGCAGTTACACCAGATTTCACCCAGGTGTGGTAATTCCCATGCTGCTTCTCCTGTTTTGCAGTATTCTGGATTTCACACGGAGAGATCCGAGTCTGACCACGAGAGCCAGTGGGGTGGGAGCCCCCTGACCGATACGGCTTCTCCGCAGCTCCTGGAGCCCGCGGACAGAGCGAGCTCCCAGCACCACGACGTCTCCTGTGCCTACAGACAGTACTCAGACCGCAGCACGCTCTGCTACGGTTTTGCACTCGACCACTCCAGGCTGGCTGATGACAGGCATTTCCACACTCAGGCCTGCGAAGGAGGCAGATGCGAAGCTGGCCGGTATTTCCTTGGCACGCCGCAGCCGGGAAGGGAGAGCTGGTGGGGCTCTCGCTCAGCGTTGCCTCTGACTAAGTCGTCCCCTGAGAGCAGAGAAGCGTATGAGAACAGTATGCCCCACATAACGTCAGTGCACAGGATTCATGGTAAGACATAACAAGGATTTGCAGAAGCGACGCCATCTCAGCTAAAACTATACGACAGAAACATCCAGCTGTTTATGTGAAAGATGGAAAATGAGATGCTTTTGGTGCATGTTCTTGTCTCTGAGTTCGCATCTGTGGAGATGAAGAATACTTGAAATTCAAGTTGAGTTGAGTTTTATAGTCTGGTTTATATGAAGCAAAATATAGTTTTGCTGTATTTTCATTGTGAAATCAAGGTGGAAACATGTGACTGAGGAGATTTAAAGCATGATCTTAAAAATATAAAAAAATAATCCCCTTGATAGAAAAGTGGTTTTTATTAGACTTAGGATCAAGACACTTCAGATGGAATATATTTAGCAAAAAATTATGGTTAAATCCAAGCTAAATATTAAAAAATCTTGAAAGCTGTAGGAGACATTGTTCTCTGAGGGACTTTTTCCCCTACTGGTTATTACTAGATTCTGTATGATTTGATGTTTATTTAAAGTTGGCTACTGAAATTGACAGTTGTTTTTGGTTTCAGACATTTATCCTCAGTGATAATTTTTAGCCAATTTAAATCTCTCCATCCTTTCAGCACCAAGCCTGAAATTTTGTTTAGTTTCTGACAGGTTGCAACTCAGCGCATTAGCACATTTTCAGATGCTGAAGCTAATTAAAAAAAAAAACCCACAGTGAAAGCCTGATATTGGGTTTGGACAAGTCTAAAAGTCCTTGGTTTTAAAATTATAGGCTTAGTCTTGGAAGACAGTAACAGGCCATAAAGTCAGAATTCAAGGTTTTAAGGAGGGATGCAACATAAAAAAAAAATTTTTCCACAAAAGAGTCTATTAAAACAAATGTTGCCTCTAAAGAACTCATAAAAGCAGATTACATTAGTACTCTTCCATTGATCTGCAGAACAAGGCTTTGTAAACAAAAAGAGCTGTTCTGTTTTGCTCCAATCTGAGGAAAATTATGTTGAGATCAGAAAAGATTATTAAATAGCAAGTTCTAGGAAATACAGTCAGCGGAAAAAACCAGAAAATTTTGCTGATGAGGACTGTTCTCCACTTTTCCTGTGAGAACATGCCTCCTTTCTTGTGTCTGTTCTGTTCTTCTGCCCTGTTTGTGTTTTTCTAGCTTTTTCTTCTCAAAAAAAAAGAGAATCTAGCAAATTATTATAATTTTCTGGCAAATTTATTCATGATAATTCTTGCTGAACATAGAAATATCATACCAAATGGACAAGCGTTAGATATTAATTCCATACCTCTATCAAGAATAATTAACCCAAATGGAAAATATAATTTGGTTTTAATGTATTGTTTGGCTTTGTTGTAATTTCAGGTGCTGCAGATTTGTTGGTTTGGTTTTTTATGTCAAATGTTACATTTTTCAGTAGGTCTCCTGTCTGTATGTAGCTTTGGGGGAAAAACCTGACTAGTCCTGGCAATTTGGGTCCAGCTCTTAAGAGGATGTGAAGCATAAGTTCATGCCCATGATATTCCACAGTGCAGTACTTCCACAGCACTGGGAGGACATTTTTCTTGCAAAAGCCCATCACTGATTTTTCTAGTGAACTCTGCAATGCAGTGGCATTGGTCTGCAACCCAAGGAAATCTGTATGCCTTGACCCAGGACAAAACAGGGGAAACTTCATGTACTAGTCTGAAAACGGGTTTGCTTTGAGTACTGTCAGCCAACCCAAAGTGCTTCATCCCCAAAGAGGACTTTGTGTGTGCCAAGGCAGAGGTGTCGATAAGTAACACGTGCAAGTCCCACACAGGCCCTCCTGCAGGAATGCATCTCAGCAAATCAAGCCCTTTATCATAATGTTGACCGTTCAGGTTTTGGGGCCACTCACTTTCTTCCTGGTGAGGACTGACAGATATGATTCTGTCCTTTCAGCTACTTGCAAGCTGAACAACTTCTCTGATATGTATATGGGCCTTATTTTTTAAAGAGAGGTAAGAAAGTATTAATATTTTCCCATTTCAAAACCAAATATTTATGCATCACGATATGACATCACATTTTTATAGTGTCCCTATCTAACAGCTATGGGTTCTTGAGCTTTTGAAGAAGAGTTCCTTCATTACTTGTGTTTATTTTCTGTTGTGTGTCCTGCCTAAAGTCTCTACATAACCACAGGATATTTCCCAATGCTGCCTCTGTTTTAGCTCCTGGAAAGGCTGGAATGTTGTACATTTGTAATTCCCTGAGATTTTTGTTTTTACCATGGCCCAAATTCACTCACACCTTGTTGAAGCAATGAGGTACAAAGGGGCCAGGAGCCTGAACACTGGCATTGAGGGCACTTTGACATGCCCTAGGATACCCTGCCTGGCCACTGCCGGCTCCAAAGGACAGAGTTGCTTTCGAGTTGCTTCGATACCTGCAGGGCTTATGCAGGTACTTGGCTACCCAAGAGAGTATCAGGTGGCACCAGATACCTGTGTTGAGGTACTTAGATCTCTTTGCATATTTTCAGCTGAGTTACTTGTTTCAAGGGGAGACATTGGAAACTAGAGTTTGTCACTGAAAAGCAAGGGGTCTTTTTGTGTGACTGTTACAACCCACCCCTGACTTGATTTTCTGTGCGTGAAATTAGGTTCAGATTACTTGTTCTTCAAGATCACTTAAACCTCAGTGCTTGTCTCCTTTCTCTCTTTCCTAGGAAGAGGACACTGGGATGAGGACAGTGTTGTTAGCTCACCTGATCCTGGCTCTGCCAGCGAGTCAGGCGACCGATACCGTACCGAGCAGTATCAGAACAGTCCGCACGAGCCCAGCAAAATTGAAACTCTCATAAGAGCCACCCAGCAAATGATTAAAGAAGAAGAAAACAGGCTACAGCTGAGGAAAACCACTCCTGACCCACTGGTCTCCATTAATGGCACAGGGAAGAAGCACACTATCTGTTTTGCAAGCTACCCTCAGCAGCAGCTGGCAGCGGACGTCTGCCGCGTCCCAACAGTTGCCAGCACTCCTCCTTGTGAGCACATCCAGCAGCGAGATGGAAAGATTATGAGCCCACACGAAAATGACTACAACAACAGCCCCACAACACTGTCTAGGATAAGCAGCCCCAGTTCTGATCGAATATCAAAATCTAGTTTGGTACTTGCTAAAGACTACCTGCATTCAGACATGTCCCCTCATCAAACCCAAGGAGACCACCCAGCAGCCTCTCCAAATTATTACAGCTCCCACAGGCAGTACTTTGATAAACATGCTTACACACTAACTGGATATGCCCTGGAGCATCTATATGACACTGAAACAATTAGAAACTATTCACTAGGCTGTAATGGATCCCACTTTGATGTGACTTCTCACTTAAGGATGCAGCAAGACCCAGCACAAGGACACAAGGGAACATCTGTTATAATAACCAATGGAAGCTGACACTTTTTTTCTAAAAACTTTTGTGCTTTAAAAATAACCTTTGAGATCTAATTGGAAGATATTCTATGTTTTCATGCCCTTGTCCTTACCAGCATTTCCCATACCACAGTGCACTAGAAAGAGGAACCTATGGTTTGGGGGGATAAGTTAGTTAAAACTCACTACTTAAGAAAAAGAAAAAACAAATGCACTGGCATGCAGGGTTAGAGTAAATGGAGTTAAATGCAAAGTTGGTGCCATGCATGCTGAGAAGGAGAGAAGAGGTTCAGGCAGGGACTACTTGTGGCAGAGCAGTTTATCCACATTGTGTAAGAGGTGTTGTTTGGAAACACTGCCTAGGGCAGATCTTCTGAACTGCGTAGGTACCAGGCAACAGAACTGCTATGCACTCTTTTTATACAGGAAGCTGGGATGTATTCCTTCAAAATACACAACAAAAAGCGTACTTCTGGTGATTTGTTTACTCCCCAAAGGCCAAGAATATTATGCTGCTGTATGGTATAAAGCATCCGTGACTGACCAATATAAAATCAAAAAAGGGAGAATGAAGAGAGAACTCCTCGAATTGTTATGTCCTTGTGTACTCACAACCATAGCTATTTACATATGCTTGATTTGAAAAGAATCCTTACGATTAGTATGGTCAAATGTTTACCTCCACTGTATTAAAAAGAGAGGGGTGTTCTCACCGTAGTTTTGAGAAACGCAAAGGGCTTGCTTGTCTTGCAGTAGAGACGGGAGATGGTTCTCATGTTTTTGAAAGGTTGCCCAGGGTGGCTAGTGGAGTGAAATGGAAGAAAATTGCCTGGAGAAACAGGGAGAATAGACTGGAATTAGGAGTGATCCAAGGTAAACGCTTAACCCTGTAGCCATGTGTGCCATTTAGTAATAATTATAAAATAAGGAAAAGTGGCTGAATAATTAAGAATTAATTTAAAACACAGAAGGAACTCAATAGAATCATAGAAATATTGCTGTAAAATACAAATGCAGTTGCATAAATGTAAAAATACACGAGTCAAGAATAGGTAAGAACTCTTTGGCAGTTTGTCTAACTTCTGATAAAGTTTTGGAGTAAATTAAGAGAGTATAGAGTATCGTAACTACTCTGTCTGAAACACAGTGAAGTAACAGACATGACCTTGATAAAGAAATATAAATTCTCATCTTGATTGCAGCAGATAATTTAATGAATATCAGAAAATATTATGGATATTAAAATCAGCCATATGTACATAAAAAAAAGTAGAGGGAAATCAGTGTTCCAAGGAATTAAATTGTATTGAGAATGCTGATATTATCAAGGCCTGTTCTGGAGTTATACAAGACATCAAAAGAGGCAGAGGAACTTTTTAAAAATTTTTAATAACCTCATGAACAAAGAGACTGATTAATTGGAAAAGAATAAATGCAAACATATGCTAAAAATGTAAAATAGGGCATTTGTAGTCACAATTGCTAGACCTGTCCTTTTTTGTATGGCATTTATATGGTCCCAAAGTTTACTGCAACGGGAGGGACCATTGCTCCCTCTTATGCCAATGTGGAGGAAAGGGGACCTGAGGTGGTTACTAAAATGAGATTAGGTCTAAGACTAGCTTAATTTGTAACATTCAGAAGCTCAACATATGGGACTGAGTCATCAATGGGACTAAATATAAACCAGCATGCTATGGGTGGGTTAAAAATACTGTTTCCAAATAAAACTAATCAGAAGCAAAAGCTAAATAATAACATTATAAACCACGTAAGTAGAGATGTACTTGAAAGCAGAGGAAATTACCTCTCTGAACTTGGAATACTGTGTATAGTCCTGATCACTCCAAAGCAGATTGTGAATCTTGAATTGAGTAGTACCTTACTCCATAAGCAACCTTTGTTGACTGCAGTGTGATCGCTCCTGGTGAAATGCACGCTGAACACAAGGGAGAACAACACAGTCTGGTCTTTATTATCTAAACCTCATAACAAAAAAGGTGGAGCAGAGCTCAGCAAAAGATAAAGAGACTGAAAGATCTAATAAAAGCTTTAAATAAACTGGGTCTGTCATCTTTGTAAGGGAAAGGAGTAAGGGGTAATGTCACTGATGTGCACCAAACTCTGCACAGAGGAGAGATAAATAATGGTCTAAAACTATTTGAACTAGCGGCAGAAATGGGAGGCAGGGTACTGAATGATCGCAAAGGCAAAATGAGAACAAAATTATTTGGCAAGAAGTTTATTTGACTCATTGCCAAATGGATAATGAAGGTCAAAAAGAGAAGCAGATAGAGATTTTTTTTGTTTGTTTTAAGACAACAACAAGGCAAATAATTGAGGGGAAGAAAAATTTTGACAACTCAGAGGAAGAAACGGACCAAAATGGACTTCTTTCAGCCCAACAATTGTATATATTCCTAAAGCATAGGAATAAGAAAGTATTTTTGATAAATTTAGTTCTGGATACATATTTATTTCACTTGTTCCTATGAATAATATGAATAAACTTGTACTTGGAGTCTCATTTTACAGTATTAAAATACAATTTGCAAAGCAAATTAGAATAGAGGCACATGGTATCATACTATCCCTACAAGTACACATAAAACCACGCCTAAGTGTCAATATTACTTTGTATTACAAAAGAGTCTCCTAAACTGTTTGAATGAATGGGGTTTTCTCAGCACTCAAATCTCTTGGGATCACGAATCACTCTTGCTATCAAGCTTCTAGTTAGAAAGCAACAGAGTTCTGCAGACCAGCTGCAGTTCCCTGGCTGTGGTCTAATGGCCACAAGTAGCCAGGAAACCACGCTTTGGCGACTGCTGTATTTGCATTCTGACAGGCACCTTTGAAAAACAGAAGACTTATAAGACCAACAGGCACAGCATAAGATGCTACATGACTTCACCTAGGATAAAAGGCCTGTGTGCTATGCAGTAAAAGTCCCCCATCCTTATTTACAGTGATCCCAAGGCTGTAGTTATTTATTTCTATTTTCAATAATTCTAGTCCACTACAAAGGCAAAAAATGCACTGTAATGAATGGAATAAATAAGTAGAGATGTCTCTACATGCAGCCATGTTGTGTTACAAGCAAAGGCTGGAGCTCTCTCTGCTCATGGGATCCCAGCAACTGGCAGTCCTTAGCACTTCAATACAGTATGCTGGAGATAGAAGTCTCTTGTCAGCTTGTTTGCTATCTTGCTTCTTTAGATAGCCAGGAATTTCTTCTTAATTGACAGAAAGCATTGAGTTTTGCAAACATAGACTCTGCATGCTTCATGCTACATGAAAGCAAGTCTGCAATCTTAATTATAGCATATAATATCACTGCAGCTCATATTACATGTGCTTTTCAATATGGTATAAAGCTTATTTTTTCCATTACATATTTATGTAATTCAAATTTTCATTTAGTATCCTTCAAGGATATAATCTCTTTTTTTTTTTTTTTTTTATGTTTCTCCCTTTTCCAAATCAGATGGGAAGAAATATCTTGCAAAGTTGAAAAATGCAAGGCATTTGAAGCAAATAAGTTTCAAATGTATCACATTAGCTAAAGGTTATAATTTTAAATAAGGTATGTATGTTGTGTTTTGGAATAGAAACAATATAAATTGTTGTATTGCATAATTTCTCTAATATACTGGTTTGCTATTAACACAAAATTAATATTTTGCAACTACTGCAAATACAGAGTGACCACAGCTCTTTCAAACAATTTCTTATTGATGTCAGTGGATGGTGCATTACGGTTTTTGTGCATTACAATCTTAGTACATCTCTTTTGTTTAAAGAAATAAAAACCCTCTAGTCTTTATATGAAACCACACCCCATGGGCATAGAGTTTGTGATTCTGGACAAATTTGCAAAGCAATTCTTAAATTGAAAGAAGAACCTTACTCAGCAATTTGTCCCATTTATTCAAATGGGAATATTCGTGGAGTAAGGTACTACTTAGCATGTGCAAGAGGAGGAAAGCTGACCTCTGATAATAGGCTTGAGGGCTGTTTTGTAATTCTTTTTTCCTTAAATCACAAGATGTGAGTATGGAACTATGGAAGATAATAACTCCAATGGCTGTGTTTCTATAAAAGACGTTATTTATGTTCTGAAAAAATGAGTGCATCTCTCCCAGCTGAAGAGCCCCAAAAGTATTTCTTAAGCTTTAAAAATGGCTTTTGTTCATCTGTCTGCAATACTGCCATGGGTTACACAGTGAAATTCTGCTCTTTCAAAGTCCTTTAATCACTGTTATCTGAATCTCATTTTTGTCTCTACACATGCAGCATTTATTCATTAATGTTCCTAAGTACATTAACCACCATATGTTCATTTATGTGAGCATGCTGAGTGAGTCGGAAAAAATAAAAGGTGGCATATTATTTCTGGAAAAGGCACAGCCACCCCAGAAAATCAGCCTGGCTGTTCCAAAGGTCAGATAACCTTTCAGTCATGGAACAAAGCTGTGGCATACGCGTTGGTTTCAGACCTTCTGCATACAAACCTGTATGTAATGGGGATTACAGCACACAGTTCCAGGATTAGACTGGCTATGTCTATTTTAAGGTGGCTATAGTTAATGTCTGGCAGCAAATGGATTCAGGCCCTTCCTTTTCCTTGAGTTGCAAGTTTACTTAAAGCACCTAAGAGTCTTAAGGCAATACAGGCTGTGTAATTAGGAACAATGGTGGATGAACATGCTTTCCTGTAGGTATACTGGCTTAACTCCAGACAGCTCCACAGTGTGGAGCATAAACTATTTTATTTGCAGTTAGTATTGATGGTTAAATATTTCAGCTGTGTGCACTGAGAAGCAAAAAAATCCCAAACCAACCACAAAAGCAACAACAACAAAAAAGCAAATCAAAAACCCCTCAGATTTCTGTAACCTTTCAGTTTGGTGTTTTGAAAGTTTTTTAGAAGTATAGCTGAGGATTTAGCTGTTATTTTGAAGACCAGAAAAATGAAATAGCTCTCTGTTCAGAACAGTGAGAGCACTAGTGTGATTCCATTTCACATTTCCTTAGGGCATTTATTAATGAAAAAATTGCTGTGAGGTTAAACCTCACTGCAGCATTTAGCTTATGCATACAAGAGTTCTGTAGATAAATCTGGCTCTAAGTTTTTAGGAATATATCCCTTTTTGAAAAGAGTTAATTTATGACTCCACCTATAAAGCTGTGTTTGAAAGGAAAGATCAAATGTAGGATGAAAAAAGATTTTTTTTCTGCTTGCATTCCCTATTTAATTCCCCTCTCACACAAATTTCTCAATCTTTCCTATTGTTCTCGGATTCCATATGACATTTTAAACATATTTATTTATTGTAATTTGGACTGCATTTATTATTTTCCTTCTCAGCTACTGATACATTGGGAAGTTTCAAAGTGCAAGAAACAATCTTTTTCACACAATACGAAATGTTGGCACCTTTACATTCTAAGGAAATAAAGTCTAATAGAAAAAGTATGTTTAGGGCACTGCAACTTTTTCCCAAGGTAAATATTTCAATGCATAAAATATACTAATCTAACAAAAAGAAAGCACTTGAGACATGATGAAGAATTTCATGTTTGCTTTAAACCAATGGTTACATTTAAGGACAAAAAGACACAGATTGCCAGTGTTTCAAATACCATGCTTTGCAATGTAAAGGGTCTAGTGACATTGTAGCATAACATCTGTAGTTTACCTTTGGAATGTAATGTAGAAAATATAATTTAGTTATGTCAACAATATCTTGCAAAGTGTTCCCATTTATAATTATTTATATTGTAAATAGCTTTCTGAAGTAAATTTGAAGTTAATGTGCATAAGATGTATTTATTATGTGAAGATTTTTTTTTGTTTGTTTAAAATATAGCTGCCAATATGCAATTTTTTGTCTGTTTTTCTAGATTTTTAAACTAAGGATTGTCTTGTATAATATACATTTTCAGGAATCTACTTTAATTACTGAGAACATTTATTAGTATTGGGAGGGGACAGGGTAAAGTAATTTATTTTGGTTACTTTGAATCCTAAATGCTCCCTGAATCTTGAATGGAGTTTATCAGCTATGAAGAGATATTGATAAGATACTGCTACCTCATTCAAGATGCCTCAATCCACTCAAATACTATTCTTTAAGGAAGAACTTAATTAAGATTAATTATCTATCTGTGAATCATCTGCCTTGTTTTTTGAAGCCATCCTGAGGCACCCCTGTGCCTCAGCTAAATCAGCTTGCTGACTTGGAGCACGATGCCCATTAGGTGCTTAAAACAGTGTACTCAGAGAGCAGCGTTCTGACACAGGAATAGGTGAGAAGTTCTGTTAAATTGCCCTCAGGCCTGGCAGCTGGCTATGACCTGAGGGTTTGTGCTTGGATACCTCAATCGATCGAGAGTAAGAGGAGCCAAGTGTAGCATCTGAGCTGCCGTAACCCTTGCCTGCTCTGGGGTTTAGGTCCTTCTGGGCTCGAGTTCTAAGTCACAGCTCTTACTTTCTAGGCCAGTTTCTGAGCCATCAAACCCTGTCCTCTCTGACACTGTTCACTGAGTCTCTTCCCTGCAGGGAACAAATGCAAGACAGATGGTCTCAGAGAGTGACACTGGTGCTATGGTCAGGTGAGAGAGCAGCTTTCTCTGGAGAGAAAAGGGTTGTCCACGTATTTCCCACTCACAAGACAGAACAAATACATAAGCATCAGGAGTGTGATGTACAGAAGAGTCAGTTTTGAGCCTCAGGTAAATTAAATGTATAAAATGGAGATACAGTTTTGTCACCAGCCCTTTCCTCCGGCATGGATGTAGGCGCTTGGTTCTTAGAGACTCTCCTGGGGACTGGGGAATACCCTGCAGTACTGAGTTAGAAGTTTAAACTGCATTCATGATGTTGGCATTTCCTATGGGCTAACTTCCCCTCTCCTTGGAATTTTGGTCCTGGTTCTCATGCAGGTAGAAAATGGCATTATCTTTTCACCAAACTATGCTGTTTAGCAGTGCAAAACATGCCGAGTGTCTTTCTTTTCTTTTCTTGTCTTTCTTTCTCTTTTTTTCTTTCTTTTCTTTCTTTCTTTCTTTCTTTCTTTCTTTCTTTCTTTCTTTCTTTCTTTCTTTCTTTCTTTCTTTCTTTCTTTCTTTCTTTTCCTCTCTCTCTGTTTCTCTCTCTCTTTCTTTTTCTCTTTCCTCTCTCTCTGTTTCTCTCTCTCTGTCTCTCTTCATAGGTGAGAGGTTTCAGAAATGTTCTTTTTTTGCCCTACTTCTCTCTCTTTGAAGCCCACACTAAGATCCACAGGCAGTCATGAGACCACATTGTCCTACCTAGGACAAGAGTAGTCCTAGTTTCTCCACATTAAGCACTGCAACAAATCTGAGTGTCATCTTCATCTCTGCATACTTCAAGTCCTGCCACTTCCAAGCCTGCTCCTTAGTCTCTTTTCTGTTGTCTGAAGGTAGCTATTGCCCACTGGTGTCTATTCGCTCTTGATTTCCATGCTCATTGGCAAATTGTTCTGCACTGAGGAAATCTGCTGTCATGGCCATTGTAATAAAAGTGTGCAATACCATCAGGAACTTCCTCTATCCACATATGGTGGCCATCAGAGGCTTCAGCATCAGCAATTTCATTTGATACAGCTCCTCTGACTGTCAGAAGGTCACAAATAGCCTGCTGCGTGCCTGTGTGAGTAAAAGGGGCTGTCCACCACACCACAAAGCCTGATGGACTATGTGGCTTATCCATGCATGCAGCATTCTGAACTGTGGTCCCCAGGCCAGGTGCAAGGCTGTGTATACATGGAAAGAGCTTGGCCTCACCATTTCCAAGATTACTTTTTCTTGCAGACACCCCTCTCTGCTGCAGTCTGCCATTGTCTTTCTCCCCCAGTCTGTCATCTTGATTTTGTCTTTTATGGGAATTATCTGTTCTATTCCCCTTTCCTCCCTTCTGCCCCAAGCCCTGGTCTAGCTTGCTCAGCTCTAGCTTCTTCTCTTCATCCTGAAAATTGTGTGTTGCATTTGACGAGGAAAATGGCTATCTGGCAACAGTTTCCATTACTTGCTTTCCCTTTTCCCTTTCCTTCCTTCATGCAGCTGGTGTCAATGTCATTCTGAGGACCCTGCGATCTTTTTCTCTCAGGCATTAGTTCTGCTACAAGAAAGCTACTGGTTGAGAGAATGGAGGTGATGAACTTTTCAGAAAATCTACAGACAAAAGATGATAGATGCCTTCAGCATAGCAAATACACAAGCTACTTTAGCTGCATTGCAAAATGTCATCATTTCTGGCCTGCAAAGAGAAGATAAAGATAAAAACTGAGGCCAGAGGACATACACCTGTATTTGAAAATGACAACAAAAGCTACAGCCAGATGCATCTGTGAGGGAAACTTAAAAATTGGGTTATTTTCTAAATGTGCATTAAATTACATGCAAATAATTAAATGTTCATTATTGCTGTTCATCTCATCACTATTTTCATTTATGCATTATTATAATGAGCTGTCATCAGTTTTGTCATTTTTGTCATGTTATCTGTATTTTTCCTTTTTGATCTATACTATTATTTAATCTGCAAATAAAAGTATTCTATAATAAAAGTATTAATATAAAATGCAGAGCAGAAAACAACACCTGGAAAATAGAACCCAGAAAGTACCAGCGTATTTCAAGCTTTCAACTGACTTTAAGCTCCATGATTTTGTACCCAGTGTATCATGAGATGATTTTGTACCCAGTGTATCAGGTGGCAAATTTCACATGGGAGCCAATTTTCACATGCAGCCATATTGCTAGGAATTGTTAGTATGACATATTTCAAAGTTATATCAATGCTCTGTTGCAAATAGATAAACTTGTACATTATCAAATGTATTACATTTTTGGTTTTTTGGGTTTTTTTTACTTTTTCTGACAAGGACACATGAGGATATGGTGATAAGAGTTTAAGCTACTTTTTCAAGCTAGATGCTTTCAATTTGCTCTCAAGATATATTTCCAGAGACAATCTCATTCACTTTCAAAGGGCAAGCTGTAATCTTTCTATAGCTCCTTTTATCTCCCTTGAATCTTGAGACAGTTCTGAACTGTCTGGATACTTGGTATCTGCTAGAGCAGCCTTGATGCTGCACTGATTTCTGCTACCTACCATGTTTGCCTGCCTACCTGTTCATCACATAGCAAAAGAGGTGGCCCTCTAGCTTGTAGAGAGTTATCAAGTGCAAGAGAGCTGAAATAGCAGTGAGCACCACACCACCATATAAAACCACTTTTTTACATTAGCATTGTCTATTTTATGAGGTAAAGCACATTAGGCTGCCACCTTTCTTCTGTGCTATTATCTTCACAAGTGGTAAGAAAAGCAAGGAAGAAGGTATCAGAAGATGTGAAACTATACTTTTTCTCCTATATTGTCTAGCAAAACTCAGTGTGGATGCAAGAGATTATTGTCATCACACAGAGTAAATGCCTGCCCAGTGGAGTCCTGCCTGCATGCACCAGGTAAGGCAACTTGGTTGGGAGTGCCCTTTTGCTCTGCCAGAGCTGATGACACCACGCTGATGTGTACAAGCTAGCCAAAATTCCATGCATGAATGTCAGTGTTTTCTAAATTGGTGATGTGTCCCGTCAAAAGACATTAAGATTGCTGTCTGCTGAGCCTTTTGCTCCTTTTCTTTTACTATTGCATCCATTTAGAGCCCAGGATGGGGAGAGCTGAAACTGCAAAGAGCTTATACAGTTTTGACAGGAGTTAGATGCATTGCTCTTTTGAAGCTTCTTGATTCTGACACAGGACATTTCATCAGGTTATGAATTATTTTAACTAAAGCAGGGCTGTGTTTTGTCTGTCTGATTTCTCTGTGGGACAGTTGTGTCATTTTTTTAAAAAGAATACCAGTGAAAGGCATCCTTTGTGTTTTCAATTTGGAGAGCACTAGTGAGGTGAAAAATACAGCCTAAGTGTTAAGTCTATTTTCATCAAGGGCACAACTGTGCATTTTGATGTTATGTTTCTGACTTTTCTCTAATCACAAAGGCAGAGCCTTTCTTCTGTGCTGCTTTCTATTTAACCTCCAAAACAACTGCAAAGTATTAGAATGACTCCTGTACCCTCTTCAGAACGAATGTTTCTCGAGCTCAAGAGAAATGCTCATGGTTTCATTAGGCTGGTTATCTGACAGGCTGCTCATAGAAAACAGCTGATTCTTATTTTTATTTTTTTACTGAACAGCTTTGCCTTCCTGTGATCAATCTTCTTAGCTACAGCAGTAAATATGCTAAACTGCAGGTGCCAACAAGCTTTGAGACAGTCTCAGGCTTGAATGTTGACCCATGGCTGTGTTTTTTGTGTCATGAAAGTGCCTACCTTGTGTACAACTATTTGGTCTGTTCGTTGACTTGGGTTTTTAACTTAATATGTGCTTATTTACTTAGGGAATTAGAGCCAGTGTGGGAGAGATGCAAAACAGCCAGCAGTTTAGGAGTTTAGTAAATAATCTCAGCTTTGTTCAGTTTTGCTCTAGGTCAGATTGCTGCACGGAGTAATTCCATATGGAAACCTGATTCGAGCTTACTCTAAGTAAACCTTAAAACGGATTTTGGCAAAATCCAGCCAGCCATCAGGAACGCATTCTCAGTTTCTGCTGAGGATTTCCTGATAGCTTTCTTAATTTAAAAAAAGCATCAACAAAAAAACAACAGCAAATGAGAAAAACTTTGAAACTTTTTTGCTGTCTGAAATACTCGTTCCCCTCCTCCTGAACATTAACCATCAAAAAGCCCTTTAGGCTGCTCTAATTTATGCCAAGAGCTATAGAAGTTAGGAGGTGCAAACATGGTTTAAGTGACTTTTCCTCCCCCCTGGTGCGCTTTGCCCCGCGCCGCTGGCGATGCGGTGCAGCCTCCCACGGGGGAGAAGCATGATGGGGCTGACTTTCTGCCCTTCTGCTCTGACTTCTGTGCCCTGGTGCAGAGCAGCAGCTGTCTGGGACCTCTCCAGCCTGTGCCACTGTCGTGTGTGGGCTACCAAAGCTTCTGCTGCTCTGTTAGGGATAAGAGGAAAGCACGGGGGTTTGAGCGGTGAGAGAGCCTCCAGTGGGCTGCCTCCAGTATTCAAGAGCCAGCGGTAAAATCCTGGCATTAATGAAGTTGTTGACAGAAATACTTTGGTCCCACTGAAGCATGGCCAAAAATGTAAAAACATTTTGAAAACAACACTTGAGGCAGCTCAGTGTACCTCCCTCAATAGAGTGACTGAAAACATAAGTAAACAGAAAGATTTACTTGTGTTGGGAACAAACATAATTTTAAAAAATGTGGATAGGGAAACAAGTACACACAAAAAAATCCTCTCCTGTAATTTATCTGAACTATGTCAAATGTGAACAAAAACCCCAAGATAAAACTCGGGTTAGAGAGTAGAAATTCTGGCAGGGCTATTTCAAAGTGGGGCTCTTAGGAAAAGCTGCTGATTGAAATCAATACAGCAAGACCCAGAATCTGAAAAGACCTTTTCTGAGATCTGAGAGGGTCACTGAGCAGAACTGTCAGTTGATAGTACTGAGGCTGCAATTGCCTTCACCAAGGTGCTTCAGTGTTTGCTTTAGTGACTTCTTGCAACCAGTGGCTGAGCATACATTTAACATCCCACCTGAGATCACCCTGCTGGGGGAGGGAATTTTTTAAAGACTTCTATAGCTTAAACAACTCCTTCACCAGCCACATCAGCACGTCACATTTTCTGTGTTCTAATCAATAATGTTTGATTAATGTACTGAATCAGATTAATTGAAGAAGTTATTATTAATGGAGCCAAAAAGGACCAAAGTTCTCTGTTTTCTGCTTCTGTTTTTTAAAAGCATTCATTCATTTGAATTTTTAAGAAATTGTGATTTATCACAGGAAACATTTTTAAACAGACTTTATTCAATATTATCATTTTCAAACAATCTCAATAGATCATATTTTGGTTTTAGTTTATTTACTGATTATGTAAGATTTGATTAGGTAACGGTTGAAAGGGATGGGAAAAATACAGAGACTCCATAACATTGCAAATTACTGTGAGCGTATCCTGGTAGTTTATCAGAAGGTGATGGAAATAAACAGAGAAACTGCATTTCCATGTTTGTCATGGCATTGTTTTTCCTGCACCAGAAAAGCACTGTTACAGAAATACTATCCAAAAATCAAGAGTGAGAACTGAACTTTTTGTTTATGCCTTAAAGGAATTAGCTGTATTTTGATTACAGGGTGTGTGTATAACGGCCGTTTTAAAGTGCTGGTTTTAATGCTCACTTAAAAACCTGCTACTTTATGAACATGTGAATAATTCATTCAAATTCAATTACACTGTATTTGTATTTCAAGGAGGTGCAGAGGAGAGAGAGCATTCAGGTGGAGTTTGCCCAGCCCAATATTTCCATTTTAATTACTATCTATTTTTAGCACTCAACTTCTCAGCAGGTCACTTCAGTTCACTGAGGTGAGTGAGGCTGTACTGACTGGTTCCAGTGAAAAATCTCAAAACCTTTCTTTCTAGTTGTCATAATTGCCTAAGAGAATGAAGCTCATGCAATCCCTTGTGAATCTAAATTCTCAAAAATTTTGTAAAAATAGGATGCTGCAGAGAAGCAAGAGACCGTCTGTGCCACAGCTCAAAAAAAGTGAGACACAAGGTTTTCTTTTTCACAACATTAGAAGACGGAATCTTAGACACAAGATTCCAACCCTTAGAGAGTGAAAATCAGTGGGTTATCTTCTCACAGAACTGCTTATTTTATTGTATTTAAAGTTACCTCATTACTATCAGTTCAAATCTAGTTAGCAGATCACTTTATGTGCCTTGAAAAGGCTAGATGGTCTAATGCATCAGGAGATAAACTAAGATTAAAAAATGTCCTATTACAAGTGGATTTGAATCTGTAAAGTGATTTAATTTTTTTAATATAATAACCTGATTTAGGATGGCTTTCTTGAGTATGAATAAAATTAGAGAAAAAAATGTGTATTATTAAGCAGCGTCCTTAATTTTTCTGTAATATTTCAGTTCAGCGAATTTTTGTTACCATATCTTGAAAATTATTTGGGAAGATAGTGAAGACTTTTATGACAATGTGTTACATTGTCATAAACAGTTCATTGTCATAAACAGTAAACAGCTAGTTTTAAAATCCAAATATAACTGATAAAAGGTTATCATTGTGATATCAGACATTGCTACAATGAACACATAAATTCCATGAGGTGAAGAAGAACAAGGAGAAAGCATGCAAATTTAGTGGCACAATGCATTTGCAATATGGATTGCACTTATTTTTTTATTTGCCACAAACATGTAATTTATGTGTAACAGAATGGAGATGCATGACACTATAAATTACACAGCAGTGAGTATGCTGGAAAAAAGAAGACTTTGGCAGTATGTAATTCAAATTAAATAGTGTGAAATAAACAAGTGTAGAGGTCCAACTATGTCTTGGTGTAAGTGCATTATACACATAGATTTTTCATAAACACGCTTCCAATTCACTTTTACTGTCAGTCAGAGGCAATAATATTACAATGCCAAGCACCTGAGGTGTCCTGAGGTTTTTCAGTGTTTATATGAATGCATCTAGGTTTAGATCTTGAGTGTCTCTCCCACTGTACCATATTCCATGTTTGACAGTTGTACACCTCCACTCCCTGGAAAGTGGTTACCTATTGCTGAACTGCTGCAGCTGTGAAGGATCTAGTCACTCTCTTGGTCAGTCTTACTCCCAAAACCTGTGACAATCTGAGCAAACATCTTGATTTTCCCATAGATTTTAATTTATTTTGTTTCTGACTTCGTAGAAAAATCCAAATAAAAGAGATTTCAGAAGGCAGACAAAAGAAAAATGACCAAGGCAAGAGTAATTCAGGTTCTTACAAGGATAATAAAGAGGCATACAGATCTCTAGAATAAATTTCTGTCTGGAAACTGATGGATGTGTGTAGAAGGAGCACAGACACAAGACCACAAAATGAAATTAACAGGAACACAGTTACTTAAGTTTCCTTTAACTTAAAATGAAAGACTGGGAGGACTTACTAGCAACTAGTATGTTTTTGTTTATCTACATTGGTTGATTTGCTATCTTTTGCATGAGAAAAATAATTTTAGAGCTATAACTAATCTGCCCATGTCTTCACACCTCACTGCAAAAACATCTCAACAAATCCAGCAGAGGTTTTCTGTGAGTAACCAGTGACACATCAGATCTTCAGTGAAGAGAAAAGAACAGATATAGGGTTTTTGAAAATGTCTTTTTTTTTATGTCTGGGATGACACACAAGGAGAACTGCCTGTGAGTCTGATCACTTAGGAAACAGAAGAGAAATAATAGTTTATCTTTCCATCAGAGTCTATGCTTCAGATTCTGATATCATTTACATCTTCATTAAGATCAGGTCATTCTCAAACAATCCAGAAAGACAGATGTCTGAGTGTTGTTTATGTTTCTATATCCTTTTTCATGCAATGATAAGAGAAGACATACTGTCTTTTTTTTTCCCCCCAATGGCCTCATTGCTAGCAGACAGTGAAATGAGACATACAAACTGATTTTCAGACATTGTTAACCTTGACAGGGCACCAAGTATGTGGTTAAAGACCAGTTTTGAAGTCTTTGTGCCTGGTTCCCACCCCAGCCACTGCAGCACAAGCTAGAAGGTTGCCTTCACTGCAGTCAGAAGCTGTCCACCTTTGTAGAGTTTTACAGCAGACTAATAGAGGCAAATAAAGAAGGTTTTCTTGAATCATAATGATGTAAAAGAGAAAGAGAAGGCAAAATGAGCCTGTCTTACAACAATGTGCTCACTGATTCTTAGATGCTGTTATAAATCAAACAGCACGTGGTTTTAATTGAAATTATCCTTACTAATTTTTAAGCTGTCACAGACAGATCTAAGGCAATTTATTGTTGTCTAGTTGGAGTGGATTGTTTTTTCCTTGGAAATGTTCAAATGTTCAAATTGTCTTCAATTTCAAGTAGAGGCATCTTCTTGGCCTTGCTTGAGCATACGGGGCTTTGAAAAAAGCAAGACAAAAATTTATGAAATATTCCAGGAAGATCAGGTCACGTCTTCCCCAAAAGTTCCTTAACATCTTTTTTAACAATACCAATGACAACTTGTGCAGGTTTTGACAAGTGTGCCAGTAACAGTGGGAAAAAAAGAAAAATCAATGGCCACCTGAGGCACAGAGATATTGCTCACGAACAGATTGATGTGTTCACGCACAATTGCTCTGAGAGGCCCTAGACGTGTTGGGGTCAAATTGGCAAAACAGGTAGCAACTGTGTTCTTGCAGCAGCCTCTGAAAGAGAGAGGCAGATGTCTATTCTATCTTGCAAACACATTCTTTTACAATGTGTTACTTCATCTCTTTTATTGCACGAGAGGAAAGTGGGAGACAGAGAATCAAGGATAACACTAATGATAGGCCATATGGAATACATAAACAACGTTGTTCTAGAATAAGATGGTCTTTAAAAGGGGCGGGGGTCTTGTTGTATTTGGGCCAGACATTACCTAACTCCTCAGGTGTAAGCAGGAGAATAGGTGAGAATAAGGAGCAGACGCTGGGAGTATGTGATTCAGCTCAGAGCAAGGTTTTCTGGAAGACATAAAGAGCAGCCTAAACCCCTTTAAAGGTCTGACTTCCACTGTATTGAAATAATGTACTCCTGCTTGCTGGGAGCTGAACCTTCCTCAAAAAGACTACTGAAGAAAATACTGTTTTGAAACTGGATTAAGATTTGGCCTGTTCATGAACCACTTAGGAAATTCTGCAATTTATGTGAAGACATGGGGTCCCTAAGGAAGTAACTGAGTACATCCTTGAGTACGAAATGCCCTTTCTTTGACAGAGGGAAACCAGTTATAACAACAAAAACTCGGGGCTGTCTTAAAAATAACTGGGACCTCCACTTTTACTGTTTTTAAAGCTCGTTTAGGATAGCGCTGTACTTGGCAAGCCACTCTGCTGGAAGTAGCCATTGCCCTTGGTGTTAGAATGTGAACCAGCCTAGCCCATGGGCCAGCAAATGGGCAAGCTGTCTGTGGCAAGGAAGCTAGAGGAGTTAGATATTTCTCTTCATATTGTGTGTAACTGGCCAAAGTTTTAGCTGCATAGGGAAGAATGATAGTATCTGTCTCCCACAACATATGTGAAGATTTCAGGTTTTGGCCTTGCTGTATTTGACCTCATTTAGGACAAGAATGCTTTTATCTAAATCAAAGCCAATTTCTAGTATTAGTCTGAACTTGTGAAGACCCCCAGTGAACAAAAATATCACAGGAATTAGGCAATATGTTGAGAATGCATTTTGAAGTTTTAAGCATGTGCTTAAGTGCTTTTCTGGCTCTACTTTAATGAAAGATGGAAATGTAATGTGGAAATATGACCGAGAAATTCTGTTTCATTAAACTTGGAATGAATCCCAGCAATGAACAAAACTCAAAATGAAGTACTGCTCTGAGATTTAAAAGTAGTTTCTTTTTGTATTAATTCTCTCCATTTCACTCCTGGAGCTCATGGAGAGAACACCACCGCAAGCCTGTTTGCTACATTTCAAAAGTAATATAAAATATAATATAATAATTATTGCCTAGTGGATTGTCACACTAGAGCACGCTAGAATAACAGCAAAAACAATGGCAGAGGAATGAAAGCATAACAGGAGATTTCTGACTTTCTTGAAAAGAGTATAGACACAGAAATGGGTAACAGTAAATTGTTAATACAGAAGAAAAGAAGGCATTTTTACTTTCATTTAGTCTTTGACGTAATTCCAGTTCAGTAATAGCAATAAAATAGAAGCAGGTTGAGGGAGGGACCTTCATCTGATGCAAAACATGGTAACTGTGCTGACTTCTGCATGCTTGTTTGGGGTGCAGGGTACAAATACCCAACTTGACATGTCCCCAGAGGGTTTTCTAGCTGGGGGTCTGTGTCTTTTCACAGCTTTAAACAGGTAACCAGCAGAAAGCAGTCACTCAGCCATCTCATCCAAGCCCAAAGAGAGGAGTCAGAGCAGGGTGCCCTTTCTGGTGTCTCAAAGAGGCAGGAAAAGTCTGAAGGAAAAGGCAGTCAAATTCCTGGGGAAATAGTAAGGAATTTTAGGAGGAACAATGCTCTCTTGTTTATTCCAGGATCTCCTGGCTGGACTACAGAAGAGGAGCCTGGGTTTTGTCTCTCTGCACAAGGGGAATTGACAACTTGGGAGGAGGTAATTGTGCTGAGACTTGGTGACCCCCACCTCCTGGGAGTACCTCAGTGTTCATCACACATCTTTGGTGTGGGGATGGTGCTTTCTAGCAGTGTTTGTGAGAACAGTGCTGCCACTAGCATGGCAGGCTCTGCAGTGTGTGATGAAGGCTGCTGCACTGGGTCTGAGCTCAGTGGATCACCCTGCGTGTTGACAGGAGACTTAGACAGTTTTCCTCTTCTGTATTTCCTAGAGCTATAGATTTTGACTATAAGCCAAAAGCTAAATGGATCCAAACTGATGGAGGATAGGTCAGTCAGTTGCTGATATGTGTGATGGTCTGGATGCAATCTGGATGGTG
>VYZP01079369.1:4588-20159 GCA_013400635.1 Hypocryptadius cinnamomeus | reverse complement strand
GATGGGACAGGACAGGAGGGGATGGGATGGGCAGGCATTGCCAGCAGCACCTGGGACCAGATCTCAGCTCCTTGCTGGGGCTCTGGCCAGCCCCTCCTGCTGCTGGCCACGGGCAGGGCCAGGGCCCTGTGGTGGCACACATGCAGGACACGCTGGGGACAGATGTGCTGGTCCCTGTCCAGCCCCCCAGCTGCTCAGCAGATGTCTCTGTCCCAGCTGGTATTCTATTTGCAGGGACCCTCGTGGCAGGCAGGAATGATGAATCTGACTCCATGTTCTCAGAAGGCTAATTTATTACTTTATAATATTATATTAAAGAATACTAAACTCTACTATACTAAAGAATACAGAAAGGATACTTAGAGAATGCTGAAAAGCTAATAATGAAAACTCGTGACTCTCCAGAGTCCCGACACAACTTGGCACTGATTGGCCATTGAGTGAAAACACTCACAGCAGAATCCAATGAAACAATCTCCAGACACATTCCAGATGAGCAAAACACAGGAGAAGCAAATGAGATAAAAATTGTTTTCCTTTTTCTCTGAGGCTTCTCAGCCTCCCAGGAGAAAAATCCTGGGCAAAGGGATTTTTCCAGAGAATGTCAATGCCACGCAGCTGGGAAGCCGGGGGTGGGTGGGGCTGCTGTGCTGGGGCCTCCCCGGTGCCAGGAGCCTGCGGTGACAGTGACAGGGCCTCGTCCTCCCACCCAGGAGCTGCTGTGCAAGATGAAGGGCCGGGGCTTCCCCTGGGCACGGCTGCTGCTCGTCCTGCTGGTCTGCGCCGCTGGCCTCGTCCTGCACGACGTGCAGACACACGGCTCCTTCCAGGGTACGCTGGGCACTCGGGGAACAATCCGGGTTCAGAAATCCTCTGGAGCATCAGGCATCCCCCAGCACTGCCAAGGCACTGCTGTCCCACGTCCCCACAAGTGCCACAGGGCTTTCAAACCCCCCGAGGGATGGAATCTCTAGCATTGCCCTGGGCAGCCTGCACAGCCCCTTTCTGTGAAGGAACTGGTTTTTGTTTACAACCTAAACCTTCCCTGTCACAAGCCTGAGACTTTTTCCCCTTGCTCAGGAGTGATCCTCCTGCTTGGGATCCCTCCTGTGGCTGTTCCCCTCGATGTCCCTGCCTTTGTCCTGTGGCTGCTGAGAGCAGTGGGGCCTGTCCATCTGTCCAGCTGGGGGTCCCTGGGGGATGCAGGCACTGCAGGCAGACTGCCTGTTCCTCTTTGGGAGGGTCTGCTCAGGGAGTTCTGTCCATCTGTCCCCTCCTGGAGCATCTCCCGAGGAGTTTCACAGCACAGCTCGAGCCGTGTGTCCCCTAGAGCCCTTGGGGACAGACGGACACGTGTCCCCACAGCCAAAGGCCACTCAAGGAGCACGCTTGTCTCTTGCAGCCTCGTCTTGTGCCCGGCTGCTGCGCTCCTCCGGCGTGCTGCCCGCCTCCCAGCTGGCCTGGCAGAAGGTGTCCCGTGCCTGCCTGCAGGGCTACAGGTCTGTGACACCACCCTGGGTGCCTGCCTGGGGCTGGGGGTGAGGCTCTTGTGCAGCCCAGCAAGGGCTTGGCAGGGAGCTGTTCCCCAGCCCTGCCTGGGAGCACTTCCAGCTGACACGGGAGCTGTGCCCCCTGCACCCCGTGCTGGCAGCTCCGTGCCCGTGTGCTCTCTGTGGGTGCCACTGGTGCCATGGTCCAGCAGTGGCCTCATCTGAGGACTGCCTTGCAGGTGGCTGGAGCACAGCCTGGCCCAGCACGGTTCCGTGGCCCTGTCCTTCCTGTGGCCGCAGCTGGAGCTGCTCTGGAAAACGAGTGCTGAGGTGGCCCGGGCTGTGTCCCAGCAGGCCTGCTCCCTGCTCTCCTGGCTCCACGGCAGCCTGCCCTGGCTCAGCGACTGGGTGAGTGGGGGCTCCCAGGGCTGGAGGAGACAAGGAGTGCCACTGGGGGCTTGTAGCGCTGCGAAAGCTGTACTGGGGGAGGCCTGAAGTAGGATGGGGACGTGTTTGCCACTGCTGCTGGCAGGAGCCCCCGGTGCTGGTGTTCTGGGGAGGGGGATTCTGATGCCATCTGTCCTCCCGTGGCACCAGCCCACTCCAGCTGTTTGCAGTGGCTGTGGAAGGGAGAGGGCTCAGATCGCTCCCTGGTGCTCCAGAAGCCAGCGTTCTGGTGGCAGTGGGGTGGCACCAGTGTCTCACGGAGTGTGGGGGCCCTGTCTGCTGAGCGCTGGAGAAGGGGGAACGTGGGGAGAGCTCCAGGGTGCTGGGGAAGGGAGGGGGCGAGCTGGGAGCGTCACGGGCAGCCAGGGCCCCGCAAGGGGCTCACCCCACGGCATCCCTGCTCCCGCAGCTCCGGAGCCGGCTCCCCGAGGCGCTGCTGCACCTGGCCGAGTGCGCGCGGGAGCTGCTGCTGTTCGTGCTGCGCAGCTGCCTGCTGCCGCTGCTGCAGGGCCTGGCTGCAGTGCTGCAGCAGGGCTGGCAGCGCTGCCTCGACTCCTGCAGGTGAGCAGCCCCTGCTGCCCTGGGCCTGTCTGTCCCCAGCCCTGCCCAGGGGCTCCTGTGTCCCCCATGTCCCTCATCCCTCCTGGCTCTCACCCCACCCCGTAATCCCTTCTCCTTGCTTTTCCAGCGGGGACGTGACGTGGGAGTGCGTGAGGGACCACTTGATGAGCTTCACCTATTCCTTCTGGATTTACCTGCAAAATGCAACCCTGGCCCTCAAAAACTGGGCCCTGGCCATGATTTCTGGACACTGAGCTGCTCTCTGAGGTCACGCTGTGTCCTGGCTGCCGAGGCGTACCCAGGGTGCAGCAGGACACGGGGCAGAGGGCCATGCCTGCAGGAACTTTGGGTCAAATCAGGGCTTTTGGGGAGGTTTATTTTTTTGGGGAGACACACATCCAGGTTTTTCCACACCCTGTGACCGCTTTGGCTTTCCCTGTCCCACTGTCCCTGGGTGGGTGGTCCCCATCCCCTTGTGTTTTTGCCTGCTTACAGGATCAGGGGTGGACACCTGGAGCCCCTCACCTTCCCACCCCTTCCCACCAATGAATGAACTGATTTATTTTATTATTTTTTCCTTATAATTGCTCCATATGCTTTATATTTCTTCCTAATTGAAGATGGCTGTGTGTGGTGGGGGGGAGGGGCTGTCCAGACCCCCCTGCACCCCCATTCCCTGCCCAATCCCACCCCCCGGGAGGGGCAGTGCCTTGGCTGGACCCCCCTGCTCTGGCTGGGGTGGTTTAAAGGAGTTCAGGGAGCTGCTGGTGCCACCCCACCCAGGTGGGCCCCGGGGTGGAGGTGTTCCTGTGGAGTGGGGAGGTGTCAGGTTTAACCCCTGCCTCTTCCCGTGGGGGTGTGTCACCCGTGGGGGTGTGTCACCTGTCGGGGTGTGTCACCTGTCTGGATGTGTCACCTGTCTGGGTGTGCACGGGGGTTGGGAGTGCCTGTGTTCTTACAGGTGTGTGTGCAGGGGCACCTGTGTGTACCTCTGTGCTCACCCACGTGTGGGCACAGGCAGGTGTCCATGGCTCCATGCACACCTGTGCTCCGTGTGCAGGTCTGTGCACATGCCTGTCTGGTCAGACCCCTGTGTCTATTTGCACTCCTGTGTCCAGTCACACCCCAGTGTCCGGTCACATCCCTATGTCCACTCACACCCCCATGTCCATTTACACCCAGTGTCCATTCACACCCACTGTCTGGTCCCACCCAGTGTCTGGTCACACCATGTGTCCGCTCTGGCTGGTCACACCCACTATCCACTCAGACCGTGTGTCCCCTCTGTCCACTCACACCCACTGTCTGGTCACACCGTGTGTCCGGTCACACCGTGTGTGTGTCCCCTCTGTCTGGTCACACCGTGTCTGTCCCCTCTGTCCTGTCAAACCGTGTGTCCGGTCACACCGTGTGTCCCCTCTGTCCGGTCACACTGTGTGTCCGGTTACACCGTGTGCCCCCTCTGTCCTGTCAAACCGTGTGTCCGGTCACACCGTGTGCCCCCTCTGTCCTGTCAAACCGTGTGTCCGGTCACACCGTGTGCCCCCTCTGTCCTGTCAAACCGTGTGTCCGGTCACACCGTGTGTGTGTCCCCTCTGTCCGGTCACACCGTGTGTCCGGTCACACCTCTGGGGCGCGGCCGGCGCGGAGCCCAGCGAGGGGCGTGGCCATACCATGAGGGGCGTGCACATGTTAATAAGGGGCGTGGTGATTACCATAAGGGGCGTGGCCTGTGCCCTGCCGGAGAGGGGCGTGGTCGAGCGGAGCGGCGGCCCTAGTGCCGCTGCGGCCGTTGCCGAGGCGCCAGCCAATGGGCGGGCTCGTTGCTGGGAGGCGGCAGCCAATGGCCGCGCGCGTTGCTGTTGCCGGGCTGCCCGTACCGGCCGTGCCGCGGCCGTCCCGGGGCGATGCCGGTCCCGGCCCTGCCGGGCCATGGAGATCCGCTGCGGGGGTCTCCTCTTCAGCTCCCGCTTCGACTCGGGGAACCTGGCACACGTAGAACAGGTGCGGCCTACAGAGCCGGGGGGCGGCCCCGCCGCCCGCGCCAGCGCTCTCCCCGCCGCCGACTACGAGTTCAACGTGTGGACGCGGCCCGACTGCGCCCACACGGAGTATGAGAACGGCAACAGGTACTGCTGGGCGGAGAACCGGCAAGGGGCGATGGGTACCGGCGGGGGGCCGGGCTCCGCATGGATTCCCCCGGGAACGGTTCGGGCCCGGGAGTGGCCGGTGCGGTTGGGCTGTCGGTGGAAGGGGCGGCGGCGGGGCTGGGGGAGCCGGTGCCATCAGAGGGGCCCTGGGAGGGGGCTCGGGCGGTCCGGTTCGCCCCCGCCGGGGCTCTGACAGGCTCCCGGTGGGGCCGGGTGGGTGGAGAGGCAGCGGAGAGCTCGGGGACCCCGGGCAGGGCTGAGGCTGACCGGCGCCGCTCCCCCCGTGCGCAGGTCCTGGTTCTACTTCAGCGTGCGGGGGGGAGCCCCGGGGAAGCTGATCAAGCTGCACATCCTCAACATGAACAAGCAGAGCCGGCTGTACGCGCAGGGCATGACCCCCTTCGTGCGCACGCTGCCCGTGCGGCCGCGCTGGGAGCGCATCCGGCAGCGCCCCAGCTTCCAGGTGAGAGCCGGCAGGGGCCGGGCACTCGGGCACCCTGTGCCCGGGCCGAGGGCGGCTCTGGGGGCACTGCCACGCTTTGCTTCCCGCGCTGCGCTGAGCCCCGGCTTCTGCCGGGTTGGCGGAGCAGCTGCTTTGTTCCTGGCATCTCCAAGGGAGGGGCAGGAGCAGCAACAGCTGCTGTGCCGTGGGGATAGCCAGTGGCCACGGGCACCTCCAGCGCCTGCTGGGGGCCAGGGGAGAGCAGCAGGGCTGTGCTGGGGTGGCTCTGCCCCTGGGCCAGGGGAGAGCAGCAGGGCTGTGCTGGGGTGGCTCTGTCCCCCAGGCCATGCCCAGCCCCCTCTGTGGTGTCCCTGGCAGGTGGTGGAGACGCAGTTCGTGCTGTCCTTCGTGCACCGCTTCCTGGAGCACCGCGGGGCCACCACCTACTTTGCCTTCTGCTACCCCTTCTCCTACACTGAGTGCCAGGACATGCTGGCACAGCTGGACGGCCGCTTCCAGGACTGCAGGCACATGTCCCCCAGCAGGTGTGCCCCCCACTTTCTCCTTCCTGGCTTTTGTCCCACCTTCCTGGCCCTCACACCTTTCCTGCCCTGTGCCTGCTTGGGTTTTTTCCCCTGGGGAGGCTCTGTCTGCCGCAGGAGGGTCTCTGTGCCCTCCCCATAGCTGCCTGGCCCGTGCTTCTCTGTGCCCCAGCTCTGCACAAGCAGCTCACCCTGAGCTACCCCCAGGATTCCAGAGGATCCCTTGTTGTTCTGGAGCCCAGTCCCTCCTTCCAGAAGGGGTTAGCTCCCTGGTGGGGTGAATCCCTCAGTGCCCTGTCCCTCCTGCTGGGAGGCATTATCTCCAGATGGGATGGCCTGACCTTCTGTGCCAGTCTGTTTGTGCCTGAGCTGATCCCCCACTGCTCCCACAGCTGGAGAGGTTGGGCAGGGCAAACCCCAGCCCTGGGCCCCCCTCCTTACCCTGAAGGAAGGGCTGCTCGTGCTCCCAGCAGGCTCTGAGGGTGTCTAGCAGCAAGCAGCCCAGATGTGGGGGTGGCCCCTGTGGGGCTGCTCAGCTCCCAGGGTTGTGAGTGTGGGCAGCATTCCCGACCCAGCTGGGAGCCCCCTTGCCCCTGGGGCTGGCTGAGATCCCTTCCCCCCCACAGCCCCCTCGACTCGGTCTATTACCACCGGGAGCTGCTCTGCCACTCTCTGGACAAGCTGCGTGTGGACCTGCTGACCATCACCTCGTGCCATGGCATGCAGGAGAAGCGGGAGCCCCGGCTGGACAAGCTTTTCCCGGACACCAGCACACCCCGGCCTCACTGCTTCACTGGAAAGAGGGTGAGACCACGCCGGCCTCGGGGTGGGGCTGGGCTGGGCTGGGGGCCAGCAGCCCCCGTGGTGGCCTGTGTGTTGGCACCTTTCTGCAGCCCCCATGTCTGTGACCAGAATGGCATTGTGGCCCCGAGGGCTGGAGCATTTGGGCAGAGTTTGTGGAGCAAAGTCTGTCTCCGTCTCTCTGGGTGCCTCTCAGTGAGCCCCGGCCAGCCCCCGGTCAGCAGACAACGGGGGCAGCCCCAAAGCGGCCAACAGCGGGAGGGGGGACACTCTCTGGTGCCCCGAGTGTACTGATGGCTGCCAGGCCAGTTGCCTTAGCATCAGAAGAGACACTGGAGACATCGGTAGAGGATAAAAGGCCGACTCTCAGCAAGGGGCCAGCCCAAGGTTTATTCGGAGCCCCTCAGGGAGCCCCACACCTCAGTGGGCGCCTTGCTCAGAGTGAAACAAAGGGAATCTCAAGGTTACATTTAGAGAGGAGGAAACCGAAGGTAAATCATCTGCTGACCAATAGAGGCCCTCCAGGGATGCAGCCTTAGGGATGGACATTTAGGATAGCGTATAAAATAATGCTTGGTGAGCTGACCCCTGGCCTCGGACTAATCGCTCGATGACTTGGACTGAAAGTTCTAGATAGAGAGGATGGGATGCTGAGTGACTGACAGAGAGCCAGGGCAGGGATTTGGGGATGATCTCAACGCAGGAGAATGATTACACAGGTAGAGGAAGGGGGTACAATCAGGGGTACACCGTTTGGGGAAAATAAGGGGATACAAAACCAGAACTATTACAAAGTATTACAAAGTACAAAAGCACATTACAACAAAAGTCTGAGACCCTTTGCTATCGCGGTATCCTGGGGCAGGCAGGACACCCCCCTCAGCCCGTCTGTTTGTCCCCAGGTGTTTTTCCTCAGCAGCAGAGTCCACCCAGGAGAAACCCCCTCCAGCTTCGTCTTCAATGGCTTCCTGGACTTCATCCTGCGGGAGGAGGATCCCCGTGCCCAGATGCTGCGGCGCATGTTCGTCTTCAAGCTGATCCCCATGCTGAACCCCGACGGCGTGCTGCGGGGCCACTACCGGTGAGTGCAGGGCCAGCTGGGCCCTCCTGCCTGGGAGCCTGCTCTGGGTTCCATGGAGCCATTCAGGCTGGAAAAGTCCTCCCAGACCTCTGAGTCCAACCGTGCCCCCAAAGAAAAGGAGCAGGAATGGTTTATTTGAGTATTGGTTGGTAGATGTGAGCACAAGGTGAGTGTCCTTCACTGATGGGTGTAGATGTGAAAAGGCTGTGAGTTTGCTGAAGAAGAGATCTCAGAAAGCTGATTCTATGGTTTTTGTAACATTTATAAAATCATGGAATCCTGGATTCACTTGGGTTGGAAAAGCCCTGTGAGACCATTGAGTGCAACCACCCCCAGCACTGCCCAGGCCACCACTGCCCCATGTCCCCAAGTGCCACATCCACAGGGCTTTTAAATCCCTATAGAGATGGGGAATCCACCCTTGCCCAGGGCAGCCAGTGCTAGGGCTTGACAGCCTTTTCTATGAAGAAAGTGTTCCCAATATCCAACCTAAACTTTCCCTGGTTCAACTCAAGACTGTTCCCTCTGGTCCTGTCCCTCGCTCTCTGGGAGCAGAACCTGACCCTTCCACAGAGCTCCATTCTCCTGTCAGGGAGTTGCAGGGAGTGACAAGTCCCCCCAGAGCCTCCTTTTCTCCAGGCTGAGCCCTTCCAGCTCCCTCAGCCACTCCTGATGCTCCAGCCCCTTCCCAGCTCCGTTGCTGTCTCTGGGGAGGATCGGATCGTGAGGACTCTGCCACACTGTGCAGTGCCAGTGGCCATTGGTCTGGCCATTGTGGCCATTTTTGGACAGAGCCCAAAGCCCTCGGTGCTCCAAGGTGAGCTCAGCCCTGCCAGGGTGCCCTGGAAGGCGCTCAGGTGTCTCGGCTCTCCCTGCAGGACCGACTCGCGCGGGGTGAACCTGAACCGGCAGTACCTGCACCCCGACGCCGAGCTGCACCCCGCCGTGTACGGGGCCAAGGCCGTCCTGCTCTACCACCACATCCACAGCCGCGTCCTGCCCGGCTCTCCGGACTGGAGGACGTTTGTCTCCCCACTCAGCACCAGCTCGCTGAGCTTAAAATCTCCCAACTGTCCCATCCCAGCCATGGAGGCCGCGTTATCAGAGCTGGACAAAACCAACAACCTCCGCAACTCCCCCGGCAGCTGGCGTGCCAGGACGCTGGCCCAGGATGCCCAGCTGTCAGACAGCACAGAGCGAGCCACCTGGATCCTCCCATCGAGCCACAGCAGCAGCGAGCACTGTGAGGAGGGGCCGTGGGCGCCTGCCCCAGCCCCCGTCCCCGCGGCTGCCGAGCCCGCAGAGCCCATTGCACCCCGGGACAGCGGCCTGGCCTACTACGTGGACCTGCACGGCCACGCGTCCAAGCGCGGCTGCTTCATGTACGGCAACAGCTTCAGCGACGAGAACGACCAGGTGAGGGCACGGCCCCAACCCGCGACTGCTGCGCCTGCTGGGACCCTCCTGCTGCTCTGCCCCCTGCCCAGGGGCCCCAGTGCTCCTGCTGCTGGGAGAGGGGTGTGGAATCCCTTCACGGTTCCTTCCTTCCTCCTCCTTTCTTCTTCTTCCTCCTCTCTCTCCTCCCCTAGTCTGGTGACCAGGGCAGCAGGTGGTCTGAGATTCCCCCTGGGAGCTGGCGTGGGTCAGCAGGGTGTCCTCCCAGCTGGCTGTCAGGAGAGCCCATGGGGGGGTGGGCAGCATGGCCTGGGCACAGCTGGAGCTTGTGAGACCCTGGAACTGGGCAGAGTGGGCCCTGGTGCCACCCTGTGCTTGGCACTGGTCCCACCGGAGCAGGATGAGCAGCCAAGGGCCCCCGGTCACCCGTGTTGCTCCCTGCACTCTGCAGGTGGAGAACATGCTGTTCCCCAAACTCATCTCCCTGAACTGCCCTCACTTTGACTTCACGGGCTGCAACTTCTCGGAGAAGAACATGTACGCCCGGGACAAGCGGGACGGGCAGTCCAAGGAGGGCAGCGGGCGCGTGGCCATCTACAAGGCCCTGGGCATCATCCACAGGTAGGGCAGCTCCAGGGCCACCCTGGGGGCACAAAGTGCTTGTGCTGGGTGGGGGATGTGGACAAAAGGGGAACCAGTTCCGTGGGACAGACACCTGAGTGGCCCCAGGGCGGGTCAGCAGAGGCTGGGCCTGCTTGTGCCAGGTGCTTCTGTGTTCCTGAGACAGGCTCAGCCAGGCTCTTTTTCTTCCTGTTCCTCCCCACCCTTCCTGCAGCTGCTCTGGCTGCTTCTCCCTGCTCTTGCACAGCTTTCTGGGGGGAATTCTCCTCTTTCCTGGGTGTTCCTGGCTACACTGAGCTGTAATTAGGTAGAGTTGCAGTGGGCACAGCATCCCCACAGCTGTGTGTGGGATTCCAGCCTCACCCCATCAGTAATCCTGTGAGTTGGGAATGCCTGTGATCCATCCCTCTCCCACGTGGGATGGGATATTCCTGGGAACATACCACGGGGTGAGGCAGCCTGACCCACAGACCAGAGGTTCTCTGAGTTTCCTCAGCACTTGCGGTGTACTCAGCTGCTGCCTTGCCCAGCACCAGTCCAGCCCCACAGGAACACACACACACACATGGGCTTTGGGCTTGGGCCACTGGGGAGCTCTGTTCTGTGACTGCCCTGGAGCAGCCCAGGTTGTTGATCCAACATCCCAAAAAGTGCTGGGAGTGCTCACAGTGCACGTGTGGGCCCCCAGGCAGACTGGGAAGGAGCTGATCAGGTTTTCTGCTGTGCTGGCCCTGCAGCTGTCTCTGGCAGTGGGACAGATGGGAGCCATCCCAACTGACAGCTCCTAGCCCACACTTCTCCATCCCTCCTCCAGGAGGAAGTGCTCCAAGGCACCTTGAGGGTCCGGGGAAGGCTGTAGCTGCTCACTCCCTGGATTGTTGGTGTTGACAGTAGACAATTCCCTTGCTCTACCCATCAGGGCCCCCCCCATTCGCCATCACCTTCCGGACATGACCAAGAGGTCTCCTCACAGGGACCTTGGCACTTTGGGTGCCACCCTCAGACATCCATCCCGAATTCCCATCATGCAGATCTCTGGTACATCCGTGCATCCCCACCCAGGGCGTGGGCCGTTCCTGCCGTCGGAGGGTGCTCTCCTCAAAACCCTGCCACTTTCTCTGTACTCCTGTGTCCTTTGGAGCAGGACCCCCTTCCTGGTGCAATGGGACCCCCTTTCCAGTGCCCTGAATCTGCTGAAGTGGCTCTCCCAGGGGAATAATGTGGGATAGCCCCAGCCCTGCTGCAGGTTTGTGGGGTAACCGGGGCTCCCTCATGCCCCACAGCTACACCCTGGAGTGCAACTACAACACGGGGCGCTCGGTGAACAGCATCCCGGGGGCCTGCCATGACAACGGCCGTGCCAGCCCCCCGCCACCGCCCGCCTTCCCCTCCCGGTACACTGTGGAACTCTTCGAGCAGGTACAGGGGCCCAGGGCAGCCTGCGGGGGGAGTGAGAGCCAGAGGGTGGGCTGGGGTTTGGGGCTGGGGTTTCTTTGCTCCACTTGCTTTGCTGTCCCAAGCTCTAGGGAGCTGCCTCTCTCCCCAGTGCCCCCACTCTCGGTCATTCTCTCTTCCTGGAATCTCCCCTTCCTGGTACCCTCATCTCCCCTAGTGCCCTTCTCCTGGTGGGTTCCTCTCCCTGTGACCCCCTCACTACTGCTCCTCTCCACAGTGCCCCCCACTGTATCCTTCCTTGTGTCCCCCTTTCTTCCCCCATGCTTCCCCTCTTCCTGTGCTCCCCTTCTCACTGTGCCCTCTGGTTGTGCCCCACACTGTCCTGTCCCTCCTGTCTCCTCATGCCCCCTCACCTGTGCCCTCTCCGGGCAGGTGGGCCGGGCGGTGGCGGTGGCGGCCCTGGACATGGCCGACTGCAACCCCTGGCCGCGGATCGTGCTCTCGGAGCACGCCTGCCTGGGCAACCTGCGCGCCTGGATGCTGAAGCACGTGCGGGGGCTGCGCGGCACCAGCGGGGGCCCGCGGAGGAGAGGAGGTGCCAGGACCCCCCCCAGGAGCTCCACGTAAGGGCTGGCTGGGGCGAGCGTGGCAGCTGCAGGATAACGGCACTTAGAGATGATAAATGTCCCCAAGTGAGTCACCTGCCAGGGTCACCTGCCCTGGCCCTAGCTTTTCCCAGCTCTGGGAACTGCGGTTGTCAGTCCCTCTGCTCCCAGCCATCAGCAGAGAAGGGCACAGAGTGAACTGGTTGGGATTGGCCTGCCCCAGTAATCTGGGTGGTCTCTCCTGCATCACGTCCAGCACTGGACTGGGATGGGAGAGGCTGGGGGAGCTGGAAAGGGGCTCAGCCTGAAGAAGAGGAAGCTCAGGGGGACCTTCTTCCTCTCCACAGCTCCCTGACAGCAGGGTGGAGCCAGGTGGGGGTCGGGCTCTGCTCCCAGGGAACAGGGACTGGACAAGGGGAGATGGCCTCAGGCTGTGCCAGGGGAAGTTCAGGCTGGATATTGGGAACAATTCCTTCATGGAAAGGGCTGTCCAGCACAGGCTGCCCAGGGGAGGGGTGGAGTCTCCATTTCCAGAGGGATTTAAAGCCCTGTGGATGTGGCACTTGGGGCCATGGGTCAGTGGTGGCCTTGGCAGTGCTGGGGGAGGGTTGGACACCATGGTGTCTAAGGCCTTTTCCAAACTCAGCAATTCCTTGATTTGGGACTGGGGGTGAGGAAGTGGGAACCCTGAGACAACGCTGCTGGGACAACAATGTACAGCACAGGGCACTGGGGCTGCAGCTCTCAGGGACAGTCCTGGTGACATCCTTGTCCCCAGCTGTTCTCAGTTCCTGAGGAGTCCAGGGCTCTGCCAGCGGTGGGGCTGCAGCCCCAGCACTCAGTGCTGGGCAGTGGTGGTGGGTGGAGGGCGCAGAGGGGAGCCCCCTCACCGTGCTGGGCTGACCCCCATCTCTCACCCCTGCAGTGGGCTGCCCACCTCAGCCTCTGACAACACACTGGCTCGTGCCAGGAGCTTCAGCAACGGCACCAGTGGGAGCGGGGGCAGCCAGCAGGACTCCCCCCGCATCCGAGCCTCCCCCAGCTTCACCTTCGGCAGCCCCAGGCCCCCGGCCGCGGCCGTGGCCTCCCAGAGCCCCGTGAGTGGCGGCAGCAGCCCGGCCCTGAGCAGAGGTAAGCCAGGCTGGGGAGCCCTTGCACGCCTGCTGCGGCGCCTGTCGAGCTGCTGGGCGGGACCACGGCCCTGAGGGAGGTCAGCACCGGACACAGTGACAGTGGGTTTGTGTGGAACAGTGAGTGTGAGGGGCCTGGCCCCACAGGAGGCTCCTGAGCGGGGTCAGGGCTGACACTGCACAGCAAGGCCTGCGGTTTTACAGCCCAGCTGAGCTCCTGAGGCCCTTCAGCCATGTCTAGGCAGGAGCTGCTGCTGCTCCACTGGGATGTGGGGGACCCTGGGCACTGGGACTGCAGGGAGGTGCCCCACCTCCAGTGCCGGGACCAAAGGGCTTCTGGAGAAACCAGCACAGAAAACCTTTACTCAACTTCCCACTGTTCCCAAGCATTCCTGAGGCCAGCAGGGACACACCAAAGTGCCTTTCCCCTCTTTAGGCACTGGCTGGGCAACAGTGGGTTGTGACCTGTGGCTGTGGTGAGGTGAGCTGGCAGGGGGCACCAGGGGGTTTCCAACATGCAGAGTCCTCTCTGGTGGGGGCTGACGTGCTGCAGTGGGGTGACAGAGTCAGGCAAGACACTGGCTGTGCCCCCTGTGCTAGCACTGCCACCATGGGGCAGGGGCTCAGGGCCATGGGGGACAGGCAGTGGCAGGGGGAGCCCTGCAGCCCTGTGCCCACATCCACTGTGGGGCTCAGCGCTGGGGGCACCACGCTCCAAAGCCTCCCAGTGCCCAGGGCTGGGGTGTGAGCTGGGGGCAGGTGCCTCCCTGTGTGCCTGAAGCTGTGCTTGTGTTGAGCTGTGTTCCTCTGGTGTCTGTGGTGTTGTCCTCGGGGTTTGCTGCCCAGCCCTCTGTCATGACTGTGTCTTCTCTGCCATGAGAACATGGTGGGAGGAAATAAAAGGCTGATGTTCTCATGGGCACGTTGTTCCGTCTGTTCCTTTGGCCGGGCCCGCCTGGAGCGACCCCTGGCCCCATCCCTGGCTGAAGGGACTGGGGACAGCTGGGGGCGTGAGCAGGAACAGAGCGTGTGAGCCAGAGGGGCAGAGCCTGGTCCGTGGTGTCCCCAGGACCAACTGGCTGGGGTCTCCTGCCTCCTGTGCTCCCCACTGGCACAGCCTCCTCCAGCACAGTGAGCAGCAGAGTGAGTGCCCCAGGGGACACTGCATCCTCATGCTGCCTGGCACTGGGACCAGGACCCGGCTCTTCCTCCCCTGACATCAGCTTGACCTGCTTCCTGCCTGGCCACCCCAGCTCTCCCACCACCTATGAGGGGCCCAGCACTGTCAGCACTGCTGTGTCTGCACGGGGATCAGGGCCCAGGGCTGCTCTGAGCCCTGGCTTTGCCTTCCAAGGCCTGTGCTAGTGCCCTCAGGCTGGCTGTGCCAGCCCAGCCCCTGCCCTCCCCAGGCAGCAGGGAAGGAGCTGAGTGTGCTCAGAGCTGTGATAGGGTGGAGACCCTGCTGCCCTGCTCTTGTCCCACCCTCCCCTTGTTCCCCATGTCCCACTGCAGCCTGGCCACACCCTGGGGAGCCCAGACCTGTGTCCATGCTAGGGTGAGGGGGTCTGCCAGACCCCCAGTGACACCCTCAGCTGCTGCTGGCTTTGCTGCCTCTTGCCAGTACCTCCACTGGGGGCAGGGGCTCTGGCCCATCCTGCCCAGCAGAGGCTCCTGCTTGCAGGGTCCCATTTCCTGCAGGGTCTGGCCCTGGCTTCACCCCAGTGGGCAGTGTGCCCCCCACCTCACTTCTTCTGTGGGATGGGGAAAAAACCGGGTTGGGATAAAGACTAACCAGATGAGCAGAAACTGAGGCAACTCAGGGGTGTTCCTTCTGTGCTGTCCACTGCAGCCAGGCCCCCAAACACCTTCCCTTTTCCCCCCAGCTCCCCTGGCTGAGCAGATGTCCCATGCCCCAGGACATACCCCGGCTCAGAGGGCATGGCTGTGCCCCCAGCTCCTCACTCCTGGCTAAGCCTGGCCAGCATGGTCACACCAGTGCCGTGGGACACCAAGCCAGGAGCTTGGCTGGAGCTGGGGCAGAGCCCTCTGCACGAGCAGCACGAGCTGGGGCTGAGCTCTGTGCCCATCACATCCTCTGTTGGCATCGGCCACTGCCAGGGCCACCCCTCGGTGCTGGGCTGTGCGGAGGGGCCCAGCCCTGGCAAAGCTGGCAGGGAGGGACACTGCAGGGCACAGTGTCACCAGGCTGTGCCCCCGTGCCCCACGATGGCTCCTGCCCAGCTGGTGACTCCACCGTGGCACTGAGCCCTCGCCAGCACGGGCTGAGCTCTGTCTCCTCTGTCACACAGGGACTGTGCCCAAGGGCACCCAGGCAGTGCTGAGCGCCGGCCACAGACCACGGGAGGCCCAGCAAGGTGTGCAGGAGCTCCAGGACACGGCACCTCTGCAGGTACCACAGGCACAGCAGGGAGGGGACCTGGGCCACAGCAGGGCGTGTGCCCAGGGAAGGGGCTGCCCCATGGCTCTGCTGGGTGGCTCCTTTGGGGGGCTGCCCCAAAGACTGGGAGCCCCTCGGGAGCTGGGAGCCTCCCCACCTGTGGGGCTCTGCCAGATATTTCTGTCCCACACACCTTTCCCCAAGAGATGGGGAAACCCCAGGGACAAAGACCTGGCACTGATCCTCTCCCCCCTCTCCACAGGTGCTCCCAATGAAGCTGAATGCCCGGAGAGCCCCAGACAGGCCTGGGTAGGTGCTGCTGCCAGCTGCGCTGCGGGCTCATCCCAGAGCCCCTGCCAGGCCGGGTGAGCTGGGTGACCCGACACCCCAGGCAGGGGGCTGCCGGGAGCTCTGTGCCCCACTGACACCGGTCTCTGTCCCACAGGGCTCTGCCCGGAGGCCCCCGTGTCCCCCACGAGGCTGCTGAGCACCGCGGGACCCTTCCCGTGCTGG
>VYZP01079367.1:25425-51209 GCA_013400635.1 Hypocryptadius cinnamomeus | reverse complement strand
AGAGCTTAAGAGAAAAACAAAAAAAAAAAAAACAAAAAAGACAAGACTCCAGCCAAGACAAAATACAATCTGCTAATCGGTGCCTTCCACAGGTTATGTCTGGGGTTGCTGCAGGTGCAATCTCTGCTCTGCACAGGCAGTGCAAAACCACCCAGCAGCAGGAATCTGCTAAGTAGGTTGGGTCATTTCTGCACTGACTGGGCAGCAATCAGTGAAGGGCACCTGAAAATGCAGCACTTGGTATGGTCCTAACTCCGGGAACTTGAGGATTTTCTTGTCTGATCTGGCTTCATGAATGGCAGGAAGAAAGACAGGGGCTATTGAAAGGAGGAGGTTTGAGTATCCTCCCTCTCCTCCCCACTTACACTAACAAAGCCAATGCCATCTAGTGTTCAAGATACTGTGATGTAAAAAGTGGGCAAAGTTGTGCAAATACTGTGTGCTGTGAAACCTGAAAAATGAAACTTTTTCACCGGATAATTTATGCCTCTCATCATAAAGAGCAAAAGAGCAATTTATACTGGAAAGGTTGATTTTCAGTACCTGGAAATGTTCCCACACTTTCCATAGATTCGGCAAAAAGTGGTATTTTACATCTGCCTCTGCGTCCTTCTCTTTCTAAGCATGGCAGAGGGGGAAAAAGTCAATAATCGGCAAATCTTGCACCCAGCTCTATGAATGGAAAAAAAAAATCCCCAAGAGATTAATTAGATTAGACAACAACATTCAAATTTAGCAAATGTGTACCTTTGCAAGACCAGAGCAATTGTGAGCTGGATTTTCAGAAAACTAGGCAATAGACTCTATTCAAGGACATACATGCAGTCAATAACATCTGTAACATGACAATGCAGGACATTTAAAAAAGGCTAGAGATAGAAAGTTTGTAAGTATAAACACACAGAACACAAGGTCTTTTTGTTAGGGAACAAGGAGGTGAGTATCATCGCCAGTATTTAATGTGCTATATAAATGCCTTTAGTTCAAGTTTGATATCACTTTCAGGGTGAGGGGAATTTATCAGTTTGCTTCTCCAAAGCTTGTCCAAAGCTGACTATGTCTGGAAATGTGGTAAAAACAAACTTTGCTAAAAGACTGCTTACCAGAACTTATCTTCCTTTCTTCTCTGAAACCAGAAATAGCTGACATACACAACAAAAAACTGATGAATAACAGGTACGACAGAAGTGTTTAAATCTGCATAAAACCTATCCAACCTAATTTTCCCAGAAAATATGATAGCACATTGAAAAAAAAGACCCTGAAAAAAAACTGTCAAGACATTTTTGAAAAATGATGAACTTGTTCATGTAATACAGCACATATCACTGTACTCTTTGAAAGGGAATGAAAATTCATCGTTGCTTCAGTAAAGGTAATTTCTTCTTCTCTCCCCATGTTTTCTGTACATTCAGAGATTTTGCAAGCATACAGCTCCAGCCTTAGTTTTGGTCCCACCCAGCTCAACCCCTCTCTTCAGAAGCTCCTGACTTTCAGGTCTTCCTAACTTTTCTTGCACATGAACTTTTAGGTAGAGAAACACTACTTCATACACACACATGCTTGCATGCTAACCCACCCAGCTGGCCATGTTTGCAGTAATGCATCATAAGAGCTACGGCACCTTAACGATGTATTCCATTAATACATCATCAAAGCTATGACACTCTTATGATATATTAGTCTAATTCATCATAGCAGTGCTGTATCTTGGACAATGGATTACTCCAAAACACAGCAACAGCCAGAAAACTCTCAACAGAAGTTTTGTGGGGTGTTCAACTTATTTACATTGTACGAGTTTGCGTGGGGTTTTTTGTTGTTGGGGGGTGGAGGGGGGTTGTTTCTCTCTTTAATTTCTCAGAAATAAGCCTTCACTAAGGACAGAAGGTCATAACATAAATATTGATATAGCTAAGAAGCTATTTCACAGTCCACTACCTAACCAGCACAACCTCCTAACCCACAGTGTGATCACTGTGCCAGGGTACACACAGCTGGGGAGGAGGGGAGTGCTGGTCAAGCCTCCATTCTGCCCTGAGCCCCTGCACACAGTGCTGGGGCATCACCCCTCTGCAGTCACACCCAAATGCTGCAAACAACCAGCTCCTCCTGAAAGCCACCAGCAATGGCTCTGTAAAATGAAGGGTTTCTTACAGACAACCTTACTCAACAAAAGTATTGCCAGAAAAGGGGTGGAATTAATTTAAAAAGAATTCACTAATTTAAATCTGTGCTCACATTTGCAGTGATGTATCTAAAGTCCACCATAACAGGAAGGTGTGCACTCATCAGTTATGCACCCAACACTACCCACCAATCTCCCTCCTCTGCTGGCAACCTATGGAGGAACTTAACAAAGTGAAAATTTCATCTTTTTTGTTACTCATTTCATGATACAGAACATAGACCATACTAGTGACATGTGTGTTATAGTACTAATAGACACTATTTACAGATAGATGATGGGGGGAACCTCTTAAAAAGAGAGGACTTGCACCTCCTTTCAAACCCCTTAAAAAAACTTCAACTGATCATCTGTATCATATATTTCCATGACATTTAGAGGCTTCAGTCAGTGCAGACAGTAACACCAATCACCTGGCAATACAGGTAATGCTGGTACAGACAAAAGACTCTTTAATTTCTCTGATGTAATACAGTCGCATTTCACTGTTCACCTCGAATAGGTAGGTCTGCTCTTGCTGTTTACCTGCATGATTGCCAAAATCACACCAAAACCAGTCTGATCAATGAGTTTATATGTCTACAAAATAAAGCAGATTATGAAGGCATGCGTGTTTTGGGAAGAGATATTTTTTGCAAAAGTTCAAGGTCAAAAGTAGCCTACACACTGGAACATAACAGAAGAGAAAGTACAAAAATGTAAAGTGAAGTGCCTGCAGCAAAAGAAAGACAGAAAGGAGAAAAGAGAATTATAGTCTGAGAAGCAAACAGAAAAAGTTAAAAAAATAGAAAGAAAAGGAAAAAAAAAAATCCTCACAAATAAACTGAAGAAAAACAAGAAGGAAGTGCCTTCCTCAAAAACCTTTCAGAAAAACTGTACCCAAGCAACATCCACAAAGGAAAACTTCAGCCCCTGTGATTCTGTTGTTGTCACTCCTCTAGCATAAACAAAAGCAGAAACCAGTGTGGCTAGGAGCTCTCAGACACATCAGTAACACTGAATGGTGTATCTGAAGCTCCCTCTTTCACATAAAGTCTTACAAGCTTTCAGGTATTTTGGTATTTGCTTGCCTCTGTTTTGAGGGACAAACAAAGGTTTTCTCCCCCTCTCCTAACAGACCTTGCAAGGCATCAAGTTGTTACAGGAGGAAGCAGAACAGAGGACCAAGAGGACCTGTCACCCAGGCTCAAAGCCTGGTGGCAGAAGGGAACTCTGCACATGAGTTGCATGAGGAAAGGTCACTTCACAGACTGCTGCCCCAAACCCTGAGAAACCATGAAAATTACACAGTAGAAGGGAAATGAAAATTAATGACAGTTACTCAGTCATTCTTTGGGACTACAGAGCATAACACACTAAGGTGAAAGCTTAAAAGCTTAGTCAAAAAATATTTATATGACCAAAATTAAGTCTTTTCTCCTATTATTTATTCATCTATTTTTCAATTATTTCATTTAAAGTACTTCAAAGACAATTATTGCCGAAAACAATAGTAAGATACACAAATCCTTCAGCTGCATTCCCTTTTCTCAGCCCAATGCTCCTTTTCTGGCACCAGAAAAGTTAGCTTAGACACCAGCCCTCTGCATTCAAAGCACTGCCCATTTCCTCAGGGCACAGCTCTTCCCATACAGGAAACATGCATACATTACATTTTAAAGCACTTGGCTGAAGTTCCCAGGAGCATCCCCACAGCTGAGGCAAGGCCCATCCTCAGGGAGCTTCCCCCACTGCTCAACACCCTGCCATATCCAAGGCAGCACATTTGTCCCACTGGAGAAGACAAGGCCTATTCCTACACCCCCACTGCTTTCCAGAAACTCCAGGCTCTCCATGCTCCTGCAGCTCCTGCTGTGAGAGGTGGCTGCATTTGGCACACAGGTCACTGCTCCTTGACAGCTCTCTAGGGTTACTTCCACAGCCTGTGTGGTGTGTGCTGATGAGTGGGGATCTCTTGCAGCCCCTCTGGGTGTCCTTTGTCCCTGCTTAGGGCAGTGGAGGTTACATGTGGCCACAAAGGCACTGTGAGAATGGCGAGAGCCCAACACTGACAGTGTTGGCCGTCCTCAACTTAGTGGCTCCTGGAGTGCCTCCACCTTCAGACAGCCTTGTGGAAGTCAGCACCATGTGCTGGCACTAGTGCCCACCTCCCTGAGCAGCTGAGCCAACCTGAGACAATGCAAGGGGAGCAGGAACTGCCAAGCAGAGAGTTGGAAAACAAGAGGAACAGGGCACAGAGGGCACAGAAGACAAAAAAGAGACAAGAAGAAAATTCGGAGGCCTCTGACAGAAGTCCATGTTTAAAGTGTCCTGAGTGTTTGGAGCTAACTGCAGCTCTGGTTATCACCTGTACGTAAATAAGCCAGTTTTATGAATGTCAACTTGTTTTTTCTGGATTTATCACTAAGATTGCCTACATTACTGTTTTCCAATGGTCAAATACAAACAGTAAGAAACACTGTTTTCCCTGCCTAGCACATCACATTTCTTACCATTCACACACAGGACAAAGTACAGCATTACTAAGCTACTGTTAAGTTACTTTCTATTAAACTATACTTGTGCTCATTCTAATAATTTACAGGCAAATGTGAGTCTGGATTCAATTTTCATTTCCCTTCATTTGAATCCATTAATGTTTTTTTATTTCTTTTCTACACAGCATTCTATATTTTCCCACAGTGCTGAATCCTTCAGAAACATAAAATATAAGTAGTCAAAACATTACGGGAATAGAGGGGGATAAATGCTACTCCCATGCATTTGAAAAGTCACAAGTCTTTGCAGAGAAGGAAAAAATAACACATATTCACAGAGTAAGAGATTCATTAGCAAGACAACAGCAAAAAGGTGCTTAATGTTCAAAGGGTAGGAAAGGATTCATAAAAATAACTTTTCTCATGTCTAAAGTCAATGTCTACATAACAGAAAAAAAAAACAACAACAACAAACAGTTTCATATAAATACAGTCTCTTTTCTCAGTAGGTCCAAAAAATATTTCACCTGGATGAATCCCCTCTACAGCTAACGCAGAGGAACACATGACACACACAAAACTTATCCAACTTGAGTGACTTTCAGGAACATTTCAGAGTAATTTGGGCATTGCAGAACAGGAATGGAAAATAAACGGCCTCTGTATCCTACCTTGTCCAGCATTCACCATAAATCACAAGACTAGGTGGTCCATAGGACCTGCCCTTCCTGCTACACCTGAGAGCAGAGCTGGAGCAAAGGCAGGTGGCTGCAGTTGAGACCTGGGCCATCCACCCACCAGTGGGCAACCAAGTCCTGTCCTCCACACCTTTTTCCTGGGTCCATCCCCAGCTCAGAAGATTTTTTTTCCTTGGTGAGCCACCTTGCCTAAAAGATCATTCCTCCACTGACTTTTGAAACCGGCTAACTGTCTGCAGGTCCCAATCTTTCTATCAGAATAAATACTAATGGCAACATAACTCAAGACCTAGTTGTGTGAAGGAAACGTGGAACAGATCAGATGCTGAGCTACTAACAAATTACTGTGTCTTAGGAGCAACAGACACTGTGCAAAGATCTTGAGCCTGACATATACACTGGATAAACTAAAATTATATGAAACATATTTTAATTATAAGATACTAACCATAAAATATAAACACCTAAGTGATTTGCTGGGCTGCCTTTCCAAAGACACTGACAGGAAAGGTTATAGAGAAAACAACCAATTCACTTGAAGAACAATAATTCAAAAAAGAATATCCCCCTCCCTTAAACATATTGTACAGTACACAGAACGCACAAATTTAATAGATGAACAGAAGGATTTCTATTTAGTTTTTAGAATAAAAGATGACTTATAAAGAAAACCTAAGCATTAACCCAAGCACAGAAATAAGTTCTGCACATCAAGGGTGAGGGCAGAAATAACCTCTGGAAAAGAGGGAATTTATAGCTCCTGCAGAATTCTCCCCCCAGTTTTGGGTTCGTACTTGACACTTTGAGTGCATCACGCTGGAACACGGCCGTTGCACTGAGGCAGCGCATAAAGCAAAGAGGAAATTGCCTGTTTTTTCATCTGTAGGACAGCAATGAAGATGATAATAGAAAGGAACCTTTAAAAACTGTGTGCCATACCAGAAAATGCACAATTCTTACTAGTGACCCTCTGGGACATTCCAGTACATTAAGGAATATTCAGGTGTCTTTGGTGTCAATAGCAAACACTGAATTAGCTAGAGGACTTTATTGGAGCTATTAAAAAAATGCTTTCCAGAGGGTTTTGGATTCATACACTGAATTCTCCCCTCTTATGCTGGCCAGCTAGCAAGGGAGCACAAGGCTCATTTTTCAGTGTGTTAGATCCATATGAAAGCTGGCATTCTTGGTTATCTTAGAAGGATACTTGCACCATGCCACAAAACCTGTGGCCAAAACTTACTAATATTCTTAACAAACTATATTTAATGATTTTGAAAGAAAATTCTACACCTTTTCATGAAGCCATCTATATGGCACATATGACACCAAAACATCAGCTAGCTAAGAAGAATTTTACCATATCCTGTGAGACCTCACCTGATAATGCTGACCTGAAGACTACGTTAAACATGGTGCCTTACTTGTAATAAATTCTATTCTTAGTGCATTTTGGAGGAACACAGCACACACTACAGGTCCTCAGGACCCACATCTACACCTCTGTGCCAAGGTACAGGAGGTGCTTCCTGCAAAGAAGCTGTGCCCATCCTAAAGGATTCCCTCTTCAGTGGGAATGGTCACTGTACATACAATAAACATCCTGTTCCTCTGCAGCCTGCACGCTCAAGGAACAAAGTTAAGCCATAAAAAGGTTTTGCTGCTCATGAAAGATTCATGTCCTGAGGGATGACACACCAGACTGACGTGGCCAGAGGTCAGATCACAACTCTGGCCTGTGGCCACAAGCTCAGCAGCAGCAATGGGCCATGCAAGGCTTCCCCCACTGCAGTCACAGGCCCAGACCAGCACAGAGAAGGGGATGGGGCTTGGGGGCAATCTCCAAGCTCCTGGAGAAGCTACTGAGGTTTTCTGCATGGGTGCTTTCTGTATTGCAAGCCCAAAGGATATCCGTAACTGATGTACCACTGGCTCTGCGTTTTGCCCAGGCAATTTCCAAACATGACCTAACTCATACAGCAACCAGCTCAGGGAACTTATGAGACAATTCTGCCCAGACTTGATTAAAAATTGTAGCACAACTGGAACCTCCTCCAATTTGAATGGATTCATGCAATGTTAGTCAACTATGTCAGTGGGCTCACGTGTAAATCTGAGGTTTTCTTTTTGGGAAGCAATTAAAGTATTTTTCCAAGATCCATTTCCTACTAAAGCAGTCGTGAGCAAATCATCTGTAAACAAATACAAAACCTAAACAAGGAGAGCCATACAATGTTATAAAGCTCATAATCTGAACCATAATATTCAAAATAATTAACCAAAATGTTTCAAGTCCTTGTTATCCTCCTAGGTAATTCAACACATATTTATGCATGTATTTATCCTCCATGTAATTCAAAGTGTATCTGGTGCCAGCTCTCCCCACTGCCTTGTTCAGATCACCACAGGAATTTATAAAAAATTTTGCAATGCTTTTGACCTGTATCAGCTTATTAAACTTTTATGAAAAATCAATAGAGTTCAATCATGTTATGAACTGTTCTTCACACACATGTCAGTGGCAAATGAAGAAGTCTATTTATCCCAAAGTCTAGAGAGATGTTGAATTGGATACAAGTCTCCATTCATATAAACTTACAAATGAAAACGTAAGAGAACAAAAGATAGGCAACACTGGAGAAAAACAGGAGAATGAGAATTCAGTGTTTTTGAAGGAGAGGTGAGTTACAAGTTACATAAATGAAACTAAGAAATTGCATTAGAAGAGGTTTCAAATAGCCACCCTAACGAGGTGTATTTTGATTCAAGGGGAAAAAAGCAACTTGATTACATCACCACATCACTGGAAGAAAGGGAAAAGAAGATGGAAGCATACTTTCCCCTCTTCTTTCTCCCTAAGGTAAACTTTAACTGCACAAGCAGGGGACATGTTTGTGCCCATGTCTGGGCTGGTTCAAAGGACAGTGCTCTCCCGGCACAAATTGCAGTTCTGCTTGGGAAAAGGAATCCAGGCACCTCAGGAAAGACTTGACAAGAGTGAGACACCTCACACATTGAGGGTAGGAGGAACACATATGTCCAGACAGCCTGGCATCACCTGTATCTGCCTGGGGAGCCCCATGAACACTGGCACCTGCAGGGCTATGACAAAAATAAACCAGAAAACAGAATGCCTCTCCAAAAACTATCACCCCTTAACCTGGGCTCTGGACTGCAAGGCTACCATTACTGACTTATTGCTTTTTCTCCCTGGAGTTTGGGCAGACAGACAAACTAGTTCAACTCCATGTTTCAGCTGCAGACACTGAAATAAATAACTAAAAGTCAAATTCCACAGAAACTCTCCTGCAGAAGTTTCAATACTTTAAGGTCCAGTATATTGAATATCCAGTGCACAACACAGTGAGCTTTAACAGAAAAGATAGTGTCTCTTGTTTGTTCTATTTCTTTATTTTTCTTACCTATTGTTTTGTTTTTAATTTCCGTGAGTAAGCAGTATTGGTATCCTGCTGGCTTCCTGCTTAGCCACAGGAGAAGGAAGGGGAATTTTTGCAATAATTTAAAAATACACTGAAAGTATGAAAAGGTTAAGAATTCTGCAGAAAAAAAATAAACTAAACAAAAGCAAAGCAACCTGGAAAAATTAGCCTTTATCAAATGATCAGAGCAGATGAGAATTTTAAAAGAAGGTGACAAAATTGTGTCCTTAGTAAAAATATGCCTATGATATTTTAAAACAAAGCTGTGAACATAACTTGTTTTGTTTTCCTTAGTTATATATGCTTGGTTTTTGAAGTAAAATTGAGCGGTCTTCAGCAAGCCATCCCAAGGCGCAGAGAAGTGAGTTTACTATTCATGATTCTCATAATGTAATATTCTACTGCAAATGGAAGAGAAATCTTTGTGTTTATCACCTTGCCAAATCCACAGGCTGTTTGCTTCTATGCCAGTCAATTTTTTTTTTTCCGGAAAGAGACAGCCAAAATGCTTTTTGTAAGCAAAAATTAATTTTGTTGTAAGTAAAAAAAAAAAAAAAAAAATAGTGCAAAACAAAAGAGAAAAACAAATACCATGTTTTAATATCATTTTCAAAGATTCAAGTATTTGCCAACACTGCTTTCACCTCCAAAATAATGGAAGGCATTAGGCTCAGATTTATATTAATTCAATTAACTAAACCATCTGGAAAGCCTATTCGCATGCCTTCTGTATTTAATCAGAGCCCAAGACCTTTCCTGCTGCAAACATACCTTAGCAAAGACCTGCAGGTTAACTCAGCTAGAGTGGACAGGGGTCAATAGTTCCAGCAAGGCTGAAACCCAGGAGCTTTATGGAGAGCAGCACATTTTCCTTACATTACTCTGCAGTCTTGTATTTTCTACCTTGGCTGCCTTCACTGTAGGAAACTAAGTAACATTACAATTGCAAAGGAACTGGTGGCAGAGCTTAGCCTTTAACAAAGGTTGAGTTCATGCTGTTGCTGCATCCTCTGAAGGGAATGCTGTTTTGCTGTCTTCAGCCTTGATGACTGTGGGGAAAAGCCCTAAATGGGATATTCTTTTGGCTTGATAGACAAAACATGTGTGTTGATGCATCCCACAATGTGAACATAGTCACGAAGGGAATTGCTGCTTAACCCTTCTAAAGTTAACTTTGGTACTGCAGGGTGTTTTCATGATCTTACAGATACTTAGAAGATAATTCAGGAAAAGCATTTAAAATGCTATTTTCTGCAATTTACATCAGGTATATCTATAATGTAAGAAGCAAACAACAAATGATTATAAAAATAGAAAAAGACAAACAATACTGACATTACTCAAGATATAAATATTCTCATCAGCTGTTATTTAAGAAAATTTATCAAGACAACAGGGAATGGCTGGAAAGCGCCTCTGACCACACTTTTGACTTCAAACAACATAGGAAACAAACCTGATTGCATTTAGTGATTAGTTTAACATCTATTAAAACCAAATTTCCAAACCTCAGCTCTACTCTGTCATTAAATATAATCAAGCTTTGGGAGAAAAGGAATTCATTCAGTTGTGCACATGAAAGATTTTTTTGTGTAATGACTTTTCCAAAGCTAGCTTGTGGATTGGGATGGTTTGTGTAGGGGTTTTTGTTTGCCTTGGGTTTCCTTTTTGTGGGGAGAGGGGGAGTTTTGAATGGGCACAAAGTTCAGAATGAAGATTTCAGGCGTGAATCTTTGGCACTTAAGTTTCTAGGAGGAGAGGCTGAGCCCACCTCAGAGCAGGGAGTGGAAACACCAAGGAATGAAGATGTCTCAAAGAGTCTTACACTAAGTTACACAAATCAATGAATAGAGTTGCTTAGTTTCCGTCTCCTAAAACGGGAACAATGAGATTTTTGTGCCTCATAGTGGTATCATGAATTAAATTAAAAGCCATTAATCCTTGGGAAGTACTTTGATACCAAACCAAAAGGAACCATATTAATAAGCATAGGTAGCCCTACCAAGTTTAATGGAGTTATGCACAAACTAGGAAAAAGTGATCAAAGGAAGAAATTCCTCATTTTCATTACAGCTGCTATTTTTGCCAGTCTTTATCAGTAAGTGAAAGGTTATATTATTTGATAGTGTAAAGGCCAAAAGGGCTTTGAAATGAGGCCAACTGACTCCAGCTGAAGATCATGTACAATTCTGCTCCTACTGAGTACAATCAAAATATGGCTCCTCCTAATTCTGTCAAATTTCTAGAAAAGCTGCAAAATCCTCTCTTTTTCCTTGCAATTATGCTGATTCAACATACTATGACTTTTTATTACACACTCACTCTGCTCATGCAATGTATAAATTATTTTATGTCAAAGTTCACTGTTAAACTAATAAAATCCCTTCGAACTTCGATATGGTCCTTTTATATCAATCGGTGTAGCATGTGTTAAAGATCTAATTTCTAGCTACAGTAAAGCAACAAAAGAGACGGAGGGAGGAATATGTAGTTCATTGTCAGTCATTTTATCACATTTGGTGCAAGTAAGGCCTAATTAGCAATCTCCTTCTTCAGTAACTACCCTTCTTTAGCTTTTAAACCAAGCATACAGGCCATTACAAAAGCTCTTTGGTACCTATTAAGAAAGCTCATTAAATTAGTAAAACTTTACCTTTAAAGAAAAGCATGACTTAGCCAACGCAGAGCAACTCTGACAGCCCTACACTTGCTATAATCAAATTTTTTTCTCATTGTACTCCAATTTAAAGGGAAAGGACAAAGCACCATGAACTGTCAGATCTCTTTGGTTTCGGTCCACTTTATTAGATGGGGGAATTAAAAAAAAAAAAAAACAACAAAAAACAAACATTACTACTTAGGAGCTATACTGCTGAACAATAAAAAATTCTTACAGTCTGTCAATGGAGGAGCTTTGTAAACATACCAAGAAAACTGCTCTTCTAAGAATGTCCCTTTATGCTGAAACACGTTTAATCTTATGACAGATGGAAACATGGAAATGTGTAATATACAAAATGCTTATTTTTAAATTACTAGACCAGGTTTCAATTGCTGATAACCTCAGGTCAGATATACAATAGGCCAGTCCTCTGTGAAGCAGTAAACTTGGCATCAGTTCTCTACATTCGCACATAGGCCGATCAGATTTTGTTTTGCAAAGGTCATTTAATTAGTAGTATCAGTAACTCTTACTACCTTAACATTATCTTCCTTTAGCTAATGATACTGTCTTGCATGTGTTAAATAAAACAGGAATTAACAAAATTCCAATGGCTTATTTAAATGATAAATAACAAACCATTTTAAGGAAGAAATCTCCTAGGGAGTGCGGAAAAACCTGCAGCTGAAGGCAAGCGAGTCAGGATGTGTAACTCTGCACAGGCATAAACAGGAAATGGAGCAGCTTGCGTTTGGATTGACAATCTGGCTCCAAAAGGCTCATCCACACCGGGCACAAAGCTTGACCCCTGTCAAACATGAAAACCATGGCTTTGGAAGAGTTTTCTGTCCTAATACCTCTCAGGGTTCCCTTATAAAAAGTAAAATATTTCTTTCTCTATCATTCTGCATGCTCAGGAAAGGTCTTGCTTAGAGAAATACTGAAGATTAATGATGTAATCTTTATTGTAAAACATTTCCTTATGCATCCACTTCCTACAGTTTTGGCAATAAACTCCCTGGGATGGAAACACCAGAGATTAATCATTTTGTAATGCAGAATAATATTCAGTTCTTTTATTGTCATGTTCAACGTAACATAGGAACTAGCTTTACTTTCCAGAAAAGAAACCTCAAACGCTATGCCTTCAGTTCCACCAGGACTCAACCCTACTTCTATATATTCCACAATTCTGATGCACTGACCCCATAAGAATTGAACACTGTGCAACCTCATTATGCAAAACCTTTACCCTGGTGTTTCCAGAGTGTGTCCTGCACACAAACTCACCGTAATGCCGGGAGCTGATCTCTGTGCAGACAGTGCTGTTTACCTACCAGGACAGGAAAATGACCAAAAATGCTCAGGACAATAAGGTGAATCACAGACCTTTCCTGACAGAGAGATGGATCGGGCCCCTTCCATTAGATTCCAGATAATGATGTCTGTAAGGAGTCACTTCATCTCTGAAAACAACAAGAGCATTGTGGAACTTACTGGAAATTCAGTAACAGCAGTAACTTTATACCTAAGGATGTTAGCCAAGACAAGGACTTGGTCTTTGTACAACACAGTATGGAAAGGAGATCTAGCAATGCAACAAAAAATAATGAGAGGAACATGACAAAAAGTGGAGTTTGTTCTGGTTCTCTGCAACACTTTGAAGAGTGTGAAGGAAAATCCTATAAACAAGATTTTCAAATAAACAGCCTAAAGTTAGATATTTAATAAAGCTCAAAATGAAATGGAACTAAATTTAAAAAGTTCTGCAAATCAAATTTGAATCTGGGAATCTCACATTCAAATCTTCTGAGAACACGAATTAGTCTTGTATCAGCTAGAACACACCAGGAAAATTCACTATTTGCCATATCCCCTTTGCAGCTAATAGTGAAAACAGATAGCAAAATTTAATATTTTTTACTTACACTATGGTCACGTGCTGTTGTCAGAAAGGAAGATAGTTCTGTAACACATTACATTCTATTAGAAGTACCTGTATTGTCAGATTTTAAAAACACCAAGCAAGATTCAGACAGTTTCAACTGTTCATTCATACATTTACATCTTCAAAGATCTTCAAACTACAAACATCTTAGAAAGAATATTGCTAGCATACCCCATATACACCTTCAGAACATGTTTGCAGTAGCCCTGTTATGGTGCTGCAGAGCTCTATTTATTTAAAAACCAGAAAGTGTGATGGGATTTCTCTCTCAGAAGAAATAAGCATGTTTTTGTCCATTTTGTGGAAGTTAGTTCTACAACTAACATGCAGGTGAATGACATATGCTGGGATAAACACCACAGATATTATAAAAAGGTAGTGAATGCCAATATTAGATTCTTGTGGTCTAAAAATGTTTTTCGGGTTCCTTTTTTTCTATTTTATTATTTTTAGCATGGTGACCAGTAACAGTTAGATGCACAGGGTGAAAACCAAAGAAAAAGTTCTTACCTGTGAAAGGATAGGGATTGAATTTGTTTTTCTCTAATGCCTTAATCTGGTACTTGTGGGGAGAACAGAAGACTAGTCAGATTTCATTTCAAAATTAATTGAAAAAACAGTTGTTTTTTATTTTGCAAACAAATACTCCACAGAAGGACAACAGCTTGCATGTGATCTTTCACTCATATATTTGAAAAAATATTATATCTCTCAATTCTTTAAATCACTGCAATTAAGGCATATTTTTAGTGCTCTAAGCATCTTTTGGTCATTTTTTTCAAGACTGAATTATGATTAATCAGAAATCACACTTGCAAAACATAGCACTGTTTTGGAATGATTTCCTCATTCACAGTCTCCCTAAGAATTTCACTGCAACCATATGAAAAGCAATAGACTGATCTAAGCTTGTGTCCCACCAATTAATTAATTTCAGCAAGCACAAGGCAGGGATGTGGACTTCCAGTAAAGCGGACACCAGGAACAAGGGTCAGAGGAAGGAGGTGTAAAATGTCCGTTTGTCACCTCCACGTGTTGATCACTAACAGGACAGCAGGAGATGCCTCAGAGTGTTTCAGGGATGAAAGCAAACCACACCACGCACCAGCACCTCCATCAGTTGGCCAGGGAGCAGTGGGGGCACCCTGTGCTGAGGCAGCGACACAGCCCAGCCTGGCAGCCGCCAGCTGTGCGCCCGACAGGCACAGCACGGGTGGGACGTGCGTGTGCAGGGGGGAGGCGCTGCAAGGAGGCCACCGGGGGCGGGGGGGAAAGCAAGGGGAAATTAGATGGGACAATCAATTACAATATTTGAAAGCATGCAATTAGCATACAATGACCGATTTCCTACTTAAAAGGGAAAAAAAGTTCAGCGGCATGTATTTAAGGCATATTCAGAATGTTATTTTAACACATAAGCAACAATAGTTTAGAAATCCCTGCTCCGAACTGAGGATGGAGCTAAGCACCCCAGTAGTGACACAATATAAACTTCAGCACATGAAATACTGGAAGTTGATGTAAACAGCTTTTAATAGCAGTGAACATTTGTTGGCTTTGTTTAGACCATCTGGATGTTCCATTGTGTTCAGTGCAGCACCGACTGCCGTCGGGTGACAGTTGATATATGTTAAGTACAAGCAAAGTGCCTCAGCCACTCCAGGGACCCCGAGGAGAACTTTGCAGGGTTTGTGGAATACGCTGCCGGCCCGCAGCGCAGTCGCCTGCATCCTTAATGGCTCGGGGCCAAAGTCCTCTGGCTTTTTTTTGCCCTTTTTTTTTTCTTTTTTAATCAAAGCAGGGTTTTGCTTTTAGTGTTTGAAAGGTTAGGAAAACTATGCCAAAGTTCTTCCAGGCAGCTTAGAGAGCACCAGCTGACAGGAACGATTTTCAATACGGAGCAAAGAATAAAGAGAACCACTAATCCTGAGAGATTCCAGATTTCACTCATTTTACGTGCAATGTGGCTAACAGCCATGGGAATGCCACAAAAGAAAAAAGTTACTTATAAATGCACTAATGTAATTGTTCTGAAGAAAAGATAGGAAATCAACAGTTAGAAGCATGGAGATTTTCCGATGCCTATCCAGTAATATACTACATTATATACTGCTTACATTTTGGATGTAAGGAAACTGAAAGATTATTTGGATGCATTCACATACCAAAAAAAAAATTTTCAAATCTTGGGTAAAAAACTGAAATTGTTGCACTCAGCCTTTTGTTATGGTGCTGATCATATAGTGCAGAACTGGTTTTCCACCTGTGGAAGTATTACTATTTACTAAATCACATGAGACATTTGGAACACCAGTTAAAATATTATTTGATTTTTAAATCTCAAATTAACAGACACAAATGTATTGAAAAAACATGGGGAAAACCCCACCCTAAATGGTCTTAGGATATGCTCTTCTCTTCTTTCTCTTTCACTGATATTGTTACATTATGTCACCTTTTTTTGGCACTGGCTTTTTCCTGCAAAGTTTAGCTGTTACACTTGTTCGACTCTTACAAGCTGCTGCAGTAGTCTATTTATCCACCAGAAAGGCAGCACACAAGCAGCAACACTCCAAGGTTTCCACATTATACCTCAGCTCTGACAGGGGCTGAGAGCACAGATTAGTTTCCATTCTGCTTTAACAGCCTCCCGAAGGCTATTCCAAAGGGTACCAAGCAGCACTGGCTGTTAGAGGTATCCATGTTAAACCATCCTGCAAGGATGAATCTTCACTTCGAACCTACCAAGCAAACACTGTGTGCATGACAATTTCTGTCACTCTGCAAATAACATCCTCTGCCCTTTCTTTCAGTCTAACCCAAAAGAAATCATAGGAATAGGAATAGAAATATTTTATTCTATAAAAATTACTGAGAAACCCTCCAAATTGTATTTGAAATCTACAGAAAATTGTCCTGCAAATTATATGCATAATGTCACCCTTTTCAAATGTAACAAAAAGAAGCAATGTCTGTGAATGAAGTCAGCAAGTAATAGATTCATTATTTAAAGAATACTCTACAGAACTTCAAAAATATCCACATCTTCCAGAATCAGGTCAAAAATATACGTGATCAACACATTCTGCATTCAAGCTCAAAAACATTATCAAATCACAACATTCAAATATAGACCACTACTACTGCAAAGGAGTCACTACAGCTGGAGTTAATATCCAGCTCATTTACAGTGCTCACCTAAATCAATGGGACAACTCAACTCATCCAGCTGGATTTCTGCTACAAGACAACAATACACCCACACTTCCAATGTGTAGGTAACTTCTGAACCTTCTCTTCCATTGTTGCAATTTGCTAGCTTTTTATAATTTTGCAACAAGAACAGTTAACACAGGATTGCCTGTTTTCAATATTGTTTCCATTTCGGACAGATTTTCAAAAGCATAATGCACAGCTAATTAATCATTAAGAAATTCCTATCTCTTTGTAATTTGAATTTACAGTTATGCTAAGACTTCAAATAATTTTATTAACATTAAATAAGTGCTGCAAAACTAAGAAGTGCAACTGCAAACACTAATTTTTATCTAATTTCCAGAAAGATAGGCACAGAGAAGGCAACTTAGTCAAAGGGCATATGATGTCTACCTCGCTCCCTTCCAGAGAACACCTATCCCAGACACTCTTGTGCACTACCTTTTTCCAAGTATTATATCAAGTATTTATTTTTATTCATATCCCCCTTTTTTTCAGTTTAAAGCCTCTAAGGCTCAAACTGACAGTTCAATAAGACCTGGCCTGGGCTACAAACACATCACATAAGCTTCCACTTAGTGACAACTGCAACTCACCTGTGATGTTAATGGTATCTATTTTTTTACAGACCAAGGGGTTTATGATCACATATTCCGCCCATTTCCCTCTGCTGTTCCAAACAATATCCTGTCCTTAATTACATTACATCCTTTTCTTAGTTTTTTTACTCATATTTTTTCCCTTACACTGCCTAGTTGACAGAACAGCCCTGCACAGGCTTCATAATCAGTACCACAGGCCATCCTTGTACTGTACAACACAACTACAACACACTGTTATTTTCTTAGCATAACATTAAGGTTTAAAAAAATTATCACCCAATTGCTATTATATCAGACAAGAAATCTATGGTAAATTAATAAATCATGAAATAATTTGCTCTTTGAAAACCAATATAATCAATAGCTCTCACGCTATTTTATACAATCATGTAGTTAAGCAAGAGAAAAATGCAGACATTATTAAAATGTCTTATCTCAGAAAATGTCTACGTTTCTGCTTTGTTTTTGGAAGAATGCAGTGGGTATTGCAAGTTACCAGCATTCACACACAAAATACTTGAGTATTTAATTTTTTGTATTTTTGTAGCAATGAAATATTACAAAAGAAATATAATTTTATCGGATTCAGAAGAAGTTATTCAATAAATGATAAATGGACGTACTGTAAAATGTAATGTCACCTAGTTAAAAAAGAAAAGAGAGAGAAGATGCTAATTCTGCTGATGAAGATATTGTTTTTCCCCTCTTGTGCCCTATTCATTATGCAAGGCTGCAGAATATGAAGTACAGTGTGTGATCCGGGCAATCTAATGATCTCCCACACCTGCTCATCTGGTACAATTTTAATTAACACTCCAAGGAGGTTTGTCAAGAGTAATCAAAAACATTGTCGCTTATAAAGCTGTGGCAAGAAATCAATAGTTTTCATCAGAAAAGGTAAGGTCTGGCATAACTGAACCATTTAATTGCTTCATTCCAATAAACAAAAACCGCACATTTTAATGACTTGATTTTGGAGATCAATATCTAACCACATATTGCATTGAACAGCAACATGTGGTGGGATATTCACAGCCATTTTAATTCAGAATGAAGCATTCCTCTCTTTTTATTTCATCTGGAATGGCAATAGGTTGCTGAGCCTATGCAGTGCTATGATTTATATCAAATGAGTGACCTCTAGGGCCGTAAGACTAGAACGGGTGACTAGTTCTCAATGGTAAGCTACTGGCACTTGACAAAGTGCATGAAGCAGAATGAATTTACTTCTCTTTTCCTCAATCATCAACAGGCTCTGCCCTGACCCCCATACTGACTCCTATAACAAGATCTCCTGTCTCTGACTGAAAAATTTACTGTCATGTCTACTTTTCATTGAGCTCAAGTGAGTACTTCTGTCACCTTCAGTGAACTGAGTCCGTAAAAGATTTAACTAAACACCAGTCACACTTTAAAAACTAAGCAAGAACAACTCATATAAAAAAATAACACTTTTAAGCACTTCTATTTCTTAAAAGTGCAGGAGCTGTGCCTTTTTATTATGGTTCTGCTTCTTCAAATGTCTGTCATTAACCTGTTAAAAGCTACTGCTCCACAAAGAAATGAATTAAAGACCCCTGGTATAATGCAAGTACCATAACATTAGTAAAATCTATCAGGACTAGAACACTCCTCCTGGACACAAAAGCAGCCAAAGTTTAAATGCTTGTGAACTGTGAAAGATTCAACATGGAATTTTATACATGGAGATAACACCTGTAAAGCACACCGACATCTAAATTATTTATCAGATTTTTATACAGTGTGCAGCATCACCATGCTCAAAATATGTTTATGTATAGTAATGATATTAACAAAATTGTTTTATTAAATTTTAAAGCAGTATTGCAAAACATTTTTTCTACATTCTTTCAATAATAACAGCATAGAACACTCAATGCCTAGCTACATATAAAAGCAAGAATGGTACATCTTAATCATTTTAACTAGTATTTTACTAGTATTTTAACTTTATAAACTAATAAAACCCAACATTGCAAAAACCCTGTCAACAATAAGGCAATTAAAAGAATGACACTTGATGGTTTATTCCAACATCTCACTAAAGCCTTACACAAAATTTTCACTCCCTCTTTAATTTTCAATTCTTCTACCCTCCCTGCTTCACAGCTTCTGGCTATTGGCTTTTACAATCTGTCCCTAGGGAGCCAGGAGTTATTACCCCTGTCGATGGAAGAGAAAGGGATGTTATTCCCCTGTCACCCTCTCCAGCTCCAGCAGATTCCTAGCTCTGATCTATAGCCTTCATTGGAGAAAAGCGTCTGACAAGCTGTTAGTTTTCAGCCCTGTCAGATCCGTCTACCCATGCTACTGGCATTACTTACTGGAGTCAGAGTCACAGGAGTCAGACCAAAATTTTGAGAAGAAAACACTATATCCACTTCTATTTGAGTAAATATAAGAGAGAAAAGTCTACTGCGAAGCATGCAGGGTTTCAGGAGGCATTGTGTGCCATGTACACTTTGAATCTGAGCTTAGAAACAGCTAAAGTAGTATCTGAAATTATTTATGACTGCAATAGAAATATTGTTTAAACTAGGTGGGACCAGATAGACCCAAAGGATACAGAACAGTCAGCGAGATGGACTTAAGAAAGTTTAACAGTTCCTTCAATGCTGTTTTAACAAACTACTGCTTAATTTTTTCCTGCTCCCTTTTAATCCACATTCACATGACTGCTACATAAAATGGGCAGGGGAGAGGCAGCATGAGATGGCTGTGATTTGTTGTGTGTGCTGCCTGTCATCCCACAACACAAATCTATACACCAGCATTTTGCATGCATCATCTTACAGGACTCCAAGACTACATTAACTTTTAATTGTAAACTATCTATAAGATGACTGTATAGATGGCTGCCTTAGTTCCTCTTACTCTTCACATGCTCAGCAATACAAACTGATCTCTTGCCTCAACAGCTGCGCAGCAGTGGAGGGCTTGGCTCTGATCTGCACTACCTTCTCTGGGCAGACACTTCTCTCATTAGGCTACAGCCAAAATCATCGTGCTTGGTGTGACCGTCCAGCACGAGGTGCTGTTTGATCCCGATACACACAGCTATTGCCCACACCATCAGCACTAGTGATACAGGCAAAGCTGGAAAGTGAAAGCCCTGCTACAGCAGCACTCAACACCTCTTTGGGCAGATGGGTGCCATCACGCCCTTCTCCTCACCAAGTTCCTCTGGGAAGAGCTTCTCAAGTATATGTTTGCTGTCTCCCTGCCTTTTTTCCCTCCCCCTTTTCCTTTCTTTTTTCAACAAGGCCATGGAAAGAACAGATTTGCTTCCCCTTCACATTTTTTAGAGCACAAGCTCCTACCTTCCATATTTCACCATAAGCAAGGAGGGAAGGTGCTGCTGTTTTCACTTCCCTTCTCTCCCCTGTACTCCATAAGAAGTAGGAGCTAGTGAGTTATTACTAGAGCAGATAAGGGATTGGAGTCAAGGCAGTGACTATAGCTGGCTTGGGATGAGAGCTACTGGACATTGTCCAGGTGGCCATGAAGATCAACAATATCCTGGCCTTATCAGCAATAGTGTGCCCAGCAGGACCAGGGCAGTGATTGCCCCTCTGTACTCAGCACTGGTGAGGCCACACTTCAAATCCTGCTTTGGGCTGCTCACGACAAGAAAGACATTGAGGGGCTGGAGCGTGTCCAGAGAATGCCAACATAGCTGGGGAAGTTAACGATGACTGGGACTGAGCTGGAGGTAATCAGAACAAGGAAAGAAAAGGCAAGAAAAATATGAAAACATTTCAAAGGAAATTTTTATGTCATCAATGTGAAAATACAATTCAAATCTTCAAATGCAGAAGGCAGCCACAGAGAAAGCACAGGAAGAAAGGGTGAGAATTTGGAAGAATTATTGCAGAGAAGACTGAACAGGAACAAGTAACCATGAAAATTAAGGAAAATGAGCAAAGAACAATAGAAAAACATTGACTGCAACCTGGAAGCCCAAGGACGAAAGTTTAAAAAGAAAGAGAATACTGATTGTATTAAAAAAAGAGAGTGCCAAAAAAACCCCACCTCAACAGACCAAGCAGATTTTGCCTTGAGGAACCTGTTACTGACTTTATTCAAGAAAAATGTGATGGTGGTGAAGAGAGAATCTGACTATTCACCATGCAAAACTTACCAAGAGGAGAAGCAACAACAAGTGCAGAAGAGGCTTGTTTATATTTGAAAGGTGTAGGAAGGAAATAGGAAAATATCTGAAAGCATTCATGAGGCCAAGAGATTTAATTATTTTGGAAAACACCAAGTATACTTGAAAGAGCATGGAAATTCCCTTCCATGAATTTTATTCTCCTTGTAAATCCCCTCCTATATTACTTTAGAATAACACTGGAAATAACAAAATCTTAGAAAACAGCAAAATCCCCCTGTGAACACTGAGTATTCAGCCACTTCAAGGCAGGACACAAGGCAAATTCAAACTACACTTTTGAAAAGGTTGTAGAGGTCTCCATTTCTCCCATCTAGACAGTTTTCTTCCATTTGAGCTGAATTACAACCACCTCTGGGGTTTCTCTCCTCATTTTGGTTCTTAATGATGAACTAAAACATCTTTTGTACATTCGACATTAGAAATACATTACATCTCAAAGTTATATCTCAGGTCTAATTGATTAATTTCAACTACCCTAAACACCTAACAAATTGCATCCTCTCTGTTCTGCAGTGACACGGTGGAGTCTCCTTGAGAAGATGATCCTGACCAACCCCAGCTGTGCCCAGCTGCCATTAACATTACAGCTCCAGTACACCCACATCTATAAAGAATGGGCAATTTAAAGCTCCCTTTTAAGAGAATATCAGGGTAATAAAATTCAAATCCCATATTCTAAATCCATTTCTCATCAGCCTTTGTAAGTCACAAAAAAAAGCAGATGATTACAGTTGGAATTAAAATTGGGCCTCTTCTTTAATCCAGCAATAACCACCATATGCTGCATTATTCTAGAAGGAACAAAGAATGGATGAATCTCAAGCTCAGCAACAAGCTCAGCAACACATCATATTAACCCAAGTGTTTGTTTTCACTTTTTTTAATCTAAAAAAAATACCCAAAATGTAATTAATAGATGGCAAATATATTTTTTTATGTATGCTTGTTGGGAACCTTACTTGTACCTTAGGGAGCACCAAATAAAACTATTTCTATTCTTTCCACATGCATCAAAGCACAAAGGATTGTAACAAAAACTCTCAGTTTATTCTGTAAACATCACAAGAGACAGTGGTTTCAAATACATCCTCCTTGTTCAAGACCACAGGAAGAGCTCCACCTTAATGCAGAAGCCCACAGCACTGCAGAACCAGCTGAAGTAATTGTAACTGCGGTGGGTGGATGGCGGAGAGAAGTGAGACAGATCAAAGGGGTCAGAAGGCAGAAAATGCAGCTTAATATGTTATTTGATATTTAACAGTGTATGCAGTGAAACTCAGGACACATAACTGAGAAACAGAGAAGGAAGAAAAACCCTTTTTGGGGAAAGCAATCTGCCTAACACCATCAGGGCTGGCATGTCTCAAAATGAAGCATGGCAGGCGGTGCAAGAAATCTCCAGGACCTCGCCCCACCAATATGCTTCTGGTAAAGGTAAATTTTACTGGGGTGTGAACCATCCCTGCATCCTCTGTGCCCTCACACAACTCCATCCTGGAGCACTGTTCTGCAAACCCTAGGCAAAAAAATCACTAGTGGTTTCACTGTTTCAGCTCTTCAATAGCTCTCAGAACAGGCTGGGAGATTTCACATGAAACATGCATCCCTTTAAAAGGAACGGGTCCTTTTTTCCCCTTCAGAAATGTTGTTACCCTCAGATTACAAGGTCTCTACAATATTGCTCCATAAAAGCATAAAATCTGTGTGATAGCTACACTAATTACCTTAAACCTCTGCCTAATGCTGCAACTTCTGTAGACAAAATTACTTTGGAAATAGTCTTTATATTTGATGTTTTGGTGGACAGATGGGAGAAGTCAATCTATTCCTTACAGTACCGTTATTTTGAACAAATTATACAATGGTCTATCATTTTTTATTACTCTTTGATCAAGCAAGTAATATTTAGAGCTTTACTTACACTTTTCTAGTAAGAAAAATATTAGTATAGGGTGAAGGTTAAATTCAGCTTGTATGCCCACGTGAAGAGATATTACTGTTGTCTCATAAAGAAGATACATAATTAAGCCTGTGAACTGCATGATCAGTTCCATCGTTGCAGAAGGGATTTCTGAAATCTATATTGATTTTTGCCTGTGAATCTGCATTAGCCTAATCCTCATATACAAGCACTATGAATCCACAAGGGATTGATTTTTTTCCTCTGCTCCACAAAAATCTTACAGCTGATTTTTTTTTCCTGAAAATTGATGACAGACCAAGGTGTTTTCCAAACACCATATGTAAAAAGTACAAGTTGTGGGGAGCTTTCTGCTGCAGATTCTGATTTGAGTATGTGATCATTGCTTCCACAGTGCTTTCCACAGGCAAGTCTTTCTTTGTTTATGATACTTTAAAAGAGATTCAAAATCAGTTCCTCAGAAATTAGATTAACTTTGAAAAATGCTGGCAACCTCAAAATGACAGTGAAAAGTCTCTGACTAAAACAGGGACCATAAAGAGTAATAATGCTGACTTCCTAACAGTAGCCTTCATACCACACACAAGAATTTGAAATTGGTTTTCTAGAAGTCAGCATTTTTTACTTGAAAAAAATTGCTTTGGATCCAAAGTTTTCAATTTTGCATCTAAATACTTATCTCGGTATATGTACACTCCTTTTCTGTCCCCCCACTCCATTGTTTTTTGGGGTTTTTTTTTCTTTTGGTTTGTTTTTATTTAGTTTTTAATACACAGAAGCTGACCTGTAACTACAGGGAACCCAACACATCTGTGAGAAGGCTGACAAAGAAGGGAAGTCAGATGCTGTGATAGAAATTCATTTTACAGTTCCTTTAGGAATCTAACTCCAAGAGGCAGCACGTGTTATTAAAAACAAACTACTTGCGGTAAAAATCTATTTCTGGGGATTGTTTACTGAAACAAAATGTTTATTTACTGGGGCAGTATTTAAAGCTCCACTGATAAGTGCAAACTGTTCCTGAAAAGATACAAGGTGTAATAAAATGCAAAAGGGAAGTGGTGGCAATATTAGCTTTGCACCAATTCATTTCCAGTAATTTCAGATTTCATATATGTAAATTAAAGGAAATTTCCAGCAACAGGGAAAGGAGGCTTGCTGTGTTTGCTGTGGTACAAGTTTCAGCACTTTCAACTTACTTCCTCACAGAACGTTCGAGATTATTTTCAGGACTATTTTATAACTGAGGTGGAATAGACCAAATCATGACATTGAAAAATAGACTTAATTATTCCTACCAAAAAATTTCTTGACATAGTTCCACTTTGTATCAGCTTAAAATACCCTGTGCAGTTCTATTGGCAGGATCATATGTTTACAAGCACTGGATTACAGGAGTAACCACACCTCCAGGCTAATTTAAAACAATTTCTGCTAAATGGAAACAGTAAGGCCCCAGTTATTTAATTTGGAAGGGGAGGAGGGGAGGGAAACAGCACAGGATACAAGAGGATATGTTCCTATTATAACTCCAAGTTCATCAGAATATCGCACAATAAAGGGCAAAAGATCCATTTTAATCTGAGGTGATGCAACAAGACTTAATTCAAGTAACAAAGCTTTTTTTAGGTTGACAAAGTGCATAAAAATAGACTATGGTTTGTTAGGGAAAATCACCTCAGCACATATCCTCCTCCCAAAGTATTCCCAGCAATCCCTGCAAGTTATTAATTTGTCACAGGATATTTTCTCTCCCTAACTAGGTACACTCCAGCAGTATTCTCAGAAAGTCTGCAAGTCCTGTTCCAGAATAAATATATACTTACATAACTTAATAGTTTATATCTCATCTTTAATTTTTTATTTGAAATACTCATTTGGATCCATTTATACAGTATAGCAGTAAGGAAGAAAAATTCTAAAAAGTCAAGAATAATTCATGGGTTTTATTCTCTCAAAATAAACATGGTCCAGGCAAACCTTCATCAGTATCCCATCTTGAATCTGGATTCTCATCACTTAGCCTGTAGACACACAGGTTTTCAAACCAACCTAAACATCAGAAGCAGCACAACACTATGCCTGAGTCCCAGCAGGCTGAGATGCTGAAACACTGCTGCTGTCTAGGACAGTGGGACTGCTCTCAACACTCAAATTACTCCAAACATCTCCCCATCACTACCAAGGACACTAGAGCATGAAAAGTAGAAATTCCCAGTGTAATCACCTCTAGTAGCTGAGGTGGCTATTGCTCCTTCCCTGTTTTGCCCTGAATTACAGGACACTCTACCACAGGCAAGTATATAGACAGCAAGCCTTCATAGCCATATTCTGATTAGAAGATACAAATTTTGAAACACTGAGTAGTTATTCCTACAGTGAAAGCCTATTATAAAGATTTCCCTTTGTCTAGCAACCTTTTTCCCTTCTCTCTCCA
>VYZP01079367.1:0-25393 GCA_013400635.1 Hypocryptadius cinnamomeus | reverse complement strand
TTTGGTTGGTTTTTTTTTCTCCTTTTTAATAACCCCTATTGACCATTGCACTACAGACTAATATCTTATGCATCAAAAGGAAAAATGCTCAGGATGTTTGTCAGCCATACTGTCATGAAAGTCAAAAGCAGATATGTAAGAGAAGAAAGATTATCACATTAGACATAGAAAAAGAAAGATTAACCTATGAGAATTGTAGAAGCAGAAAGATGAGCAAAAAGTGGGGGACTCAATGGCTCCAGGGGATTGGTAATGGGTTAGACTGCCTTTCCCCTCTAGATCACTGGCTCGCATCCAGCCCACATCAGTAGTGACTGAGTGTCATTACCACCTGATGGATTTTTGGTGACCTCTGCAAAAATGAATTGATGGTTTCAGTCCAGATGAATAAATGTTCCCATCACAGCAGGTACACCACTGTCTCAGCAGAAGGAAAGGAGCAAACATAGAGCAGCAAACGTACCTCTATTCCTACAAACCAGTTTAATACACAAGAAAGTCCACTTACAAGAAGTGTCACAGAGATTTATTTAATACTTTCACAGCTAGAGGATTGTGCTTTGTTTTTGCAGCCTTAGTGTTCACCATCCCTCAGTGTTCTCCATGCATTTGTCCTGAATTCTCACAGGCTGCCCACAACCAAGTCAGTGCAGTACAACTGTAAGTGTCTTAAGGGACAATAAGAAGTTAAAATTATATTACATGTTATGGAATTGTTGCTTAAGTTCCTCCCATATGAAAGCCCACTAAGACAATATGCTTTATACATGCCTCTGAAAGAGTTCTGTTTAAAGGCTGTGAAATATTAGCTTGCCTGAACTAAGAATTAAAATCATGTTTTCTCTGCAATTGGAAAAGACAGCCCAAGTGAACTCCAGTCTAAGTTTTAAGATGCATACACAGTGCCAGAGCATTACATGTGCATGCAGGATTAAGAGATATTTAGACAATGTGGTTGGAATGTTTAGGAAAACACCTAGAACTGCGTGGTCCCTTCAACCAAGAGTTCAGCAGGTTCCTTCACTCAAGCAAGCAGGAGCCTACATGGCTCCTGGCAGGGTATTTGGAATGCTGTGAGCTGCTCCATGCTTCTTCCTTCAGGGGAGCTCCCAGAGGGTCTAAGGAGAAATCTCAGTCCTTGAGGAACCCAAGCACAAGCTCTAAATGGCACCTTTTCCCCAATCCTAACAACAGGTGGCCCCAAGACTGGACTGGGGGATGCAGGTCCAATGTGAGCATTGTCACCTCTGTCTGGATTCAAAGAGCAAGGCACACAGGGAACTCGAGCTGTCACCTCTGTCACCACTGCCAGCACCTCAACTGCTGTGGCCTCAGGGGACCTCACCCCTCCCAGAAGCACTGCATTTTCTCATAGGTTACCAGATTACAATGTGTAAGTATCACAAGTATGACACCATCTTCCAATCTCTCCAAATGCTCTAACATTTGCAAAATTATCTAACCTGGGGGAAGAAAAGAGAAATTATACAAAATTAAACAAATACTAATCAAAAGAGGCTGTTGTTCAGCTTGCTAAAGCTACAGGAAGAGACTGCAGGAAACTCAGTGATAAAGGACAGCTGATATGGCAAGCAGAATGTCAACTAAAGCATTTTTCCAGAAACAGGCCTACATACACCTCGCTGTAGCACTACTTTAGACATCTCCTTAAAAAATAAAGTAAGGGGTTCTATTATAACAGATATTACAATAGAACAAGAGACACTGTTACTTTTGTATTTTACATTTTTTCTTTCACAATGGAAAAACTATTTGAAGTTGACTTATTCTACAAAATAAGTATGCAGAATTTGTGGGGGAAAGGAGGACTTTTTTATTGTGATAGCACAAGATTTCCAGATGTCAGGTCCTTTCTTTCATGAGTGGCTTTCATTGAGACAACCTATAATGGGACCGTGCCACCAAAACAAAGAGAATTTTTACCCAAAACTACATTTCACTGAAATGAAAACAGAAAAATTACAGAAATTCCCTCCCATCCTCAAAAAACCAACGAACCAAACAAAAACCCAAACAAAACAAACAAAAAAAAAACCCAAACAGAACCAGAAAAGATCAGGTTCTTTTAAGTAGAACTCAGCATCTTTAATTACCTATCATTAGGTGTCTCTGTCCTGAGCACCCAACAGCAAGAACCCAAAGTTCAACATGTTCTCTCACCAGCCCCCGCTCTTTCATCAACAAAAATACACAAGCAGGACGTGAGAGTAAGGATTTCTGATCTACTAAAAAAGAAAAGCCTCTATTACTTATCATGAGACTAAAAGGCTTGACACTTCATTTTCTTTGTCATTTATTCAAATGTTAATAGGAATTCCTGCAGCCTCAGTGACCCTGTTTCTTGAACTTATTCTGGTTTTACCAGAATAAATAAGCCCTTGTATTTTTCTATCTCATTACTTCTTCAGAGGCAGAAGCTCCTCCTTAAAGGTGATGGAAAAAAATGTGTAAGCTGGCAGAAGAAAGCGAAACTGTTGTGAAAGAATAAATTTTTGCTTGCTTTGGGGTTGTAGGGTTTTTTTGGGGGTGGGGGTGTTGTTTGGAGGGGTTTTTTGTCTTTATACTATTACCTGATATTGTCAGAAAAGATGGAGAGGAAGGAGTCACTGGGTTTCCACTGACCTGAATAAATTGACCAGCTATAGCTAAGAGGTGTGATAAAGGATTATATCACATGTGTGCTCAAGTACAGCTACTGTAAAATCTCCATGAAAAGCCTGAAAAGCCTTCACTTCACTGTTTCTTCAAAAGCAAGTATTTCATTCTAAGCTTCTATCAACATTCTTTTGTTTAAATCTGTACTTGGTTCTTCCCATTTCTTTTTCCTAAGAGCAGAAGTAGTTTTAAGTGTCAGAACTATTCTGACATCGATGTTGTGCTTCTTTAAAGGAGAAAGAAGAAATATACCCCTGTTTTAACAAGTCTAGACAAACATTCTCATACAATGAAAAAATGCTGTCTTAAGATTTTTCCTTTAATACCTCAGAACCAAACAGAAAATACCAACATGAAAAAACCATAAACTGTATATTTCTGTGCTGACTCTTTGTTTATGTGCAGCAAAGAGAAAATCACTAGCACATGTCTTAGCTGTTGCAAATTAAAGCTCAACTTTGTCACCCTTACTAAACCAAAGAGCAATTATTCCTGTAAATTAGTACAATGGTACTATTCATTCAGGTAAATACTGTTCCACATAAGGATTGCAGAATCAGGACCTGAAAGAAAGCAACACATTTTAAATTGCCTAGCTGATCTACATTTTCAAAGAGAAAATGAAGATCAGTCACTCAACCCGAGGGATGAAGTCATTATCTGAAATCTGAATACATATAGAGAGATTATTGCAACTGCAAATTTTAAAATAGCTTCCCACCAGAAAAAGAATACACATATCATTATATATAAATAGATATTATGTATAATTGTGTATTTTATATACCTAGATAAAACATATAAAACAATATATTTGAACCTTCTTATTTAAATCATAATTACCTGATACATTTGTGTGTGATATACCTTCAGACACAGCAGAATAAGCAATTCTCTTGGGGTCTATAAGCAGCTAAGTAGCCTGGCTCAATTGTCTTGTCATACCTTACAGTCTCCTCCAACTCCTTTGTTCTGGTCTCCACAAAGCTTTATTAAAGTTGAGTTGAGTCATTTGCTCACTGCAATTCCAACAAACTGAGCCAAATGAACCATGCTCAGCCATCTGGAACCCCTTCCTCCAGAGTTTGCTCCCTTTGGGCTGCAGAATCAGTCTATTACCCCTGCATGACACGATCCAGAAACTTGCTACCACTACAGGACCTCAATTACAATTCCCAGCCCGGGTATTGCTGTCAGGGATTCTGCAATGCAACAGACACTGCATTTGTACCTCACCTTACTGCAAAGCTATTAAAGCCTTTGCACTTGGGATTCATGGACAACGTTACAGGGGCTGTGGAGCAGAGGAGGAGTCTGCACTGCCTCAACGGGACTTCAAGGTGGCCAGGAGCACAGAGAAGGATGCACAGCTCTACAACCAGAGGATAGCAAACAGGCACTCCTACCCTCCCTCCCAGCTTCCTTATAGCCACTTACTGCCACAGGGGCACACAGCACTCGACTGGTCAAGGCAGTCCATCATGGCAGCACTGACAAAAGGACAGATGAGATAGACGGTGAAAAAAAAGAACTCATGCTGGAAACCTGTCCCCTGCTTTTCCCCAAAACACACAAGGGATTTCTAATGCTGGCAAGTCAATACCTCTTAACCATGTCTGAGACTCGATTCAGAGGAAGGAGCATGGCCCTCATGGCTCTCCTGCTTGTCAGGAGCGCACTGCAGTACGCTGGACAAGGGAGGAAGGATGGCCCCAGACGGAGAGAAGCTGCTGTCCCAGGAAGAGGCACGGGCTGCACTGCTCTGTCCTCTGTCTCAAAGACTCACTTCTGAGTCAGCATGCAGGTCACGGAACAAAAGGAGGGTACAGTACTGTGGCCAGTCAGCATTACCACAGCATACATGAATGAAAAGGAGACAACCTAAATATTGAACACACTCTCCTGTGTACAATGAAAATACTTACTAACATCCCTGCAAGCAAAAACAGATGGCATTATCCTGGCAAAACCTTTTCAGATGGAGATAAAAGAGAGGTCCTTTCAAACATGGCCACTAAGATGTCAAAGCAATTTTCCTCTCCCCCTGTCAATATCTGCATCTCTAAGCTGAAACTAATGGCATGTATGTGTGCTGTTAATGCTTTATTGTAAAAATAAGGTTTTTTCCTTCCACTGAAGCTAGCTAGTCACGTTGTTTGTGTTCAAGGAGAGGCCCGTTTATCCCCATCACTTCTATCCCTGCACTGAAGTTCTGCCCTCACCAAACACTTCAAAGCTTGCTCTAGCAAAACATATAAAATACGTGACATGGTCAGCAGCAGCTCTTACACGAAACCCAAACCCAAATCTCCAAAATCTATACCCATTCCTGCCTCCAGGGGCTTCCTCTCTTCTCACTCAGAAAAGCAAGGCAGCTGCCCTAAAACCTTTCTCTTAAAGCTTCTCCCTTTCTACATTAAACAGACATTAAACAGTTCCCTTTTTTTTTCTGTAATGTCTTTTCATAGCATTTATAATCCTACAGAATATAATTATGTCATTCACCTACAATTTCAAGCATTGCCTAAAGTATTTCTATAGGTATGAGAGCTCTCCCACACTGGTAACAAACTTAAAACGAATACTCTGAAGAACAAGACATGTTACTTCCTAAACCATTCCACACATTCATTCAATATATAAATCTTACAGGCCTACACCATGTCATTGGAAATTTGAATCCTACCAAAAACCTTACTTCACATACAAATACAGAAGTTTACTTCAAATAAAATACTTCTGATAAAGTATTCATACAGGTATCCACTGGCCCAATCTTTCTTTACTAAGTCAAATATTATGCCAATTTGAAATCCTTACCATTTCCTTCTGCCAGGAAAAAGCAAGCATTAATTAAAGTCTATTTTGTATTCAATTTTCTACAGAATAGCGAGAGTTGTGGGTTTAATTCTGTGTGGGCAGGGACACCCCCATAGTGAGCCCGCAAATTCAGACAGAAGACAATTCAATTAGCTGAAAAATATCAGCTAATTCTTATTTAGGATCACATAGTGCACTTGCTTTCTACAGCAGACTACAGAGTATTACTGCAAGCTGCAGAATATTTCATGTTCCACCTTAACATCAGGCTTATGGAGAGACAAGATTACAGAAGATTCCTATTTAAAAATAAAATAAAGTACATGTTTGAAAAAATCTAAATGTACCATGAAGGTTCTAAACCCTGACAAAGAGTCCAAAGAAGCTGAATATTATTTTACAGCTTAAAAATAAAATTGTTTTATTTCTGAGACAACTCCATAATTATTTTTGTCGTATTTTTGGATGAAATACCAAAGGCCATTTCAATATTAGATTTGTTCAGTACAGGATGAGGAACAGGCCTTGTATATTTATAAATTTAGTTTCAGTGGTATTACATACATATTATTACAGACTTTCCATTTTAATATAAACATTTTATATATATAAAATAAATTCTTGCTCAGCAGAGAAACAGAGGTTTAGAAGGAAATGCTTGTGGCTCTGCCCTACTCCAAGGCAGGTGACTGTCAGTGTGTCCAGAGCACTAGCAAAGAGAGGCAGTGTCTCTGCAGAGAAGACCTTGGCCTTGCTTTGGGGACATGAGCACAGCAGCAGATTGTATCGACCCTGCAGAACAGGCCAGCAGACAAAGACACATACTTGTTTTCCAAAAAAATCCTCACACTGGATATGACACCCCTCAGAAATGGTTAAGACAGTCTGCAATTTAACCAGAACATCACCTCCCTATCAAAGTGCCATGTAATTCAGGATTTCAGATATGGCATGAAAGAAGAGTTTCATCACCACACACAAGGGGACAGTTTCTTCAGAGATTCCTCTTCCAAAGATCAAGCCTGTGCTAGTGTCCTGAAAACTTGCAACACAAGGACTACAGCAATAAAGCACTGCCAGCACCACACAATCTTGGCACAAATCACCACCACATCTCCAACCTCACCAAATACCCCCACAATGGGGCTACCCTGAAACAGGAAGGACAAGCAGGAATTACAGCTGCATTGACACAGTTTGTCCCTCATAACCCACACCCCTTCATTCCCTGATGCAGGGACTAGCAGGTCTGAAGGGAATCAGGATACTCAGCAGCCCCTTACTTCAGCTGTACGGCAAAGAAGCTGTCCTTTTCCAATGCTGTGAAGAAAACTTTATGCAAAGAAGTAAATATATTTCAATAACGACACTAGGTAAATACATTTCAATAATGACACTCTTCCTACTTTTGCCCTTAGCTACATTTTGGAAGATACTGTCCTTGCCATCCCCATTCTGCAGGTGCTGAGGCCCAGAAGGGCTTCTGGCTTATAGAAGTCATCTGTGGTAAAAGCAAGTATGAAACCGATGTCCAAAATCTTAGAGCATTGCTTTCACCTCAAGGACTATTATTTCCTTCTGCAGATTAAGATTTCATTGCACCTTAACCTATGAAATTAACAGAAAAATTGGATTCTACAAGTCCCTTAAAGTATTCCATACTACTTTGTGATAATCTCATCTACCTCAGACCCAAGCGCAGAAGAGTCAAGAAACTCGAATGATATAAATTCCAAGTTCAACAACAGAAATGCACAAGGAAGAGTTTTAGAGCAGAACCTCTGCAAGCTAAATTAAGGAAAGCAAAACATCCACTAAAGGTTGCAGAGAAGCTTTATTTACCTACAGACAACAGAATTTGATGCACAGTGATCACTAAATGGCAAAAATTCAGCCACGTGGCATTTGAGACACTGAAGCGGGCATTGGCTTTCTCTCAGCACAGCACACGGCAGCGGTGTCAATGATGGAATGAGGTCACTGCTTACTGTGACCTGCTACCAGCAACAACCATCCGACAAACACCATCCCTAGACCCACTCCCAAACAAGGTCAGCCAGTACCCCACGGCAGCTACAGAACAGCTCCCACTCATCTCACCTCATCTCTTAACTACAAGTAGGAACAAATGAATGGCTGATACATATTTTACCATACACCCCAAAAGAAGCCAAGCATATGCCACCTGCAGCAGCACAATGCCTAGGGCAGAAAGTTTGCCTGAGAGTCCAAAATAAATCTGAGCAACAAAATATTTGAAGCTGAACTAATGCTACCATGATACAGCGCTAATTTTCAGAGAAAAAAATTATAACACAAAATTTTGTGTCAGACACTACAAAAAAGGCATTTACAACTTTCACAGATAGAAAAAGACAAGGGAGAATGCTGCATCCAGCTGCCCTGCACAGAAATAGCTGAAACAAGTCACTAAGCAACACTTAGCTGCATTTCTTCTGAATACAGAGGATTAATAGCACACTGGTCAAGTCTTATCTTCTTATGAAAGCCCTATACTAAATATCACAAAGGAGTATTTGAAGGGTGTTACAGTTCCATATAAAAACATGCTCACACGAAAAACAGCTCTTTGTTATGTGCACAGACTGCTGTGCACATGATCTTGTCTGTTTTTGAGTCAAATTGCAAATATCTAGAGCTTTCTGCAATACTCAAGATGCACATTTAGGGTTTCTCTTTTTTTTTGTTTTGTTTTCAGATTTAGTCCTCTACCTCTATTATATATTAAAGAAGTAAGATGGTTTAGAGAACATGGATCTTCCAGTCAGCAACTCCAGGGCCAACCATCCTGTGTGAAGTCCCCAAAGACCCCATACTTTAGGTGCCATCCTATAGTATTCCCTACCTCCACAAAGGACTGCAGATAAGCCTATGCATGTTTGATAGTGCTCACATACTATGGGGTTGCTATATGAGGCAGAAAGAAAAATAACATATTCAAGGAGAGGATTACAGCATGTTTCTCAGGGTTTGTTTTTTTTTCAGCAGCTGAGATAATGCAGAAGTAACACATAGAGTCATAATTACTAAAAAAAAAAGTCATATTCAAAATACAAACAAGAAAAAAAATCTTGCTGGCATACATCATAAGGCTTCATAATATTGACATCTTGGACCTTTTTTTTAATTCATGCAACTGAAGTCCTTTTCAGAATTAAGGGGATACGACTCCCAGGTAAATAGAGGTGGCAAGGAAACCACTATTCTTCATGCTGCATTTGTACCTTATTCAGCTCCCCTGGCTAACTGGTGGCATGAAAGAGCAGTTCCACGGGAGGCTTGACCACAGTGGCAGTGACAAAGCCATGCAATATCCCAGCTCTTTAATCACTTGAATATCCATCCCACTCCTTTTTGATTTCTTCGCAGGATGCCACCATTTCTGGGTTACAGTCCTCTTGGCAAGCACCACCAGATCCATAAAATAACTTCACAGAGTAGTGAATTGCTGTTGCTGTTTCCAGGTTAACATTGGCAGAAACTAACAGAGTCTTCAAAAACATCATAAACTTTGTTTTAGAGCTGACACACAATTGCTACACAGTGCACTGCAGGAACACAGAGCTGTACAGGCAGATCCAGCACTGGCCAGATGGATGGGGTTTGTCATCATCTAAACTCTACCTCCAACAGAAGGGGGTGGGGAGAAGAGGAGGAAGGAAGAGTGTGAGGAGATGAAAGGGCAGAAAAAGAACTACCAGGGACACCTTAGCCTATAGTATTTCTTGTACAAATCTGACCTGTGTTATGTATAGCAGTGTAACCTTGGTGGGGGGGGAATCAGTAAATAACTTCGAGTACTTCATAAGTGAACAACACTGTCATCTGGGACACTCAGCTTCATTCATCATTATGGCCTTCCATCTCTCTCTCCAAGTCGACTGGGACTCGAACTGCAGTGGAGAACAGCTCATTCATCCGCAGGGGAAGCAGCATGCTTCCCATTGCTAAGGAGTTTCCTGTGATTCTCAATGCCCACGTCTATGACCATTTTCATGTGTCTGAGAAAACAGGAGGCATTTTATAAGCCCCTTTAACATTTTTTCATATTAGGAACACAATGAAAGAGCAATACAGACTGCTAACAGACCTCCACCAGCTCCAGCATGTGCTTCTATTTGCAAGCTTAACTCCAAAACAAACTCTGGAGCCTGACAGAACAGAATTTCACACACAATGAGGTGCACTTCACCTATCGCAGATTGCCAACGGAAAGGTGAAAACCAGTTCGTGAAGCCCTTGAAGGGAATAACATCAAGTCCTCTTCCTCCAAAAACACCATGCAGGCAATGTCAAGAAAGAGTGAATGGAAAAGCATTTGGCAGAAGCAGAAAGAAGGAAAAAAATGTATAGCTTTTAAGCAGTACCATTGAATTTAACTCAATATGGCAAAACAACAACAACAAAAAAATCCTCAAAAAGAAGAAAACCTCAGTACAACACAAATAAGCCGTATTTCAGATGATTTCACTGTGATCATAAAAGTGACATGCAGCAGTAATAGCTGCTATAAAGGTTGCTCTCCAAAACAAACTGTCCTGGTCAAAATGCAGAACATTTCTTTAGCACGCCCTACCATAAAAATAATTACAATAATAACTGAAGACAAACCACCATCTCAAATCCTTTCCGTTTTCATCCCTTGGAAGTCATTAATCTAAACCTTCAGTGAACAGCAGACGGCCAGCAAAGGATTGTGCCGATCCTGCTGCGGCCCTGGCTGACGGGAGCAGCAGCTCACAGATGCAGTGTGCCAGGGCCTCACGCAGCTGACTGAGACGTGTGTAATCAGCTGCCACTCCCTGCACCGGGGAACAGAATATTTGGGTTTACACAAACAGACATTTACTCAGTCACTGAAATTACACGCATAGAGCCTGCATGCGACACTCAAAATCATTAGCACGACTTTCTGTGTCTCTGTTAGCACAGAGTAGGCAGCAAAGCACAGCTCCAATAATACATTTTTCTATGCTAACAAAGTACTTCTACACTGACACGAGGCAGTCTCCACCGTACCAGGTCTGCCCCCATTTGTCCCCCCCACGGCGGGCCCGCACGGACAGCGCAGGTGGTGCTGCCACCTCTCGGCCACTCGGAGCAGTGCGGGAGCAAAACCATCGGCGCCGCTGCGCCCGGCTACACCACGAGCCCTGAAATCCTGAGCGCGACACCGACACCGCTCCCGGCACAGGGTCCCGGGGCCTCAGTGACTGTGGATATTAACGAACGAAAAATTAATCACAAAATTCTTCTGTTTGTACTGCCTCCCGAATTAGTCCTATTTGTGCAATTTAAATCTTTTGCGGAATTTTGGAAAAAGGTTATAAAGAACTGTGCTATAAGTTCAAGAACAAGCAATTAGTTGTAAATTCAACTACTATGCATTTTGTAAAAAGGAATGAGAATAATCACAAATGGGGTGGGAAGGGAAAGAAAAGAAGGGCTGATCAATTCCTAAAAGAAAGTCTGTACTGTGTAGTAAAATTGGGAGAGTTTCCAAAGAAATATACTTACTGGTGAATAATTTATATATATTTTACAATACATATTTGTATGGATTTTATACTGTGTTCATCATTTCTATCTGCACTCTTCTGTATGTCTGTTCAAAAGGGCAAGTCTAAGCTAAATTTCTAGCGCCAGTGTGCAGTGAGCTTCAACTCGTAAGAAAGGCTTTTGCCACAATGCCAGTCAAAGCACACTTGAGCCAAGAAATCCAGGTCAGAGCCCACCATATGATCTGTGGCATAACTTCTTTTTCAAGTGCTGATTTACAGTCAACTTAACACTCTTAAACGGCAAGGTTTCCTTTCAGAAAGGATATAATGGGCTAATTGACAGCTTCCCTGTAATAGGGTTAATAGGTCCATACTCAAAAATTTCCATTTACCCACACTCCATTCAGTCTCAGGCTCTCTTCCAAGACCAACCAGAACAGTGACAGACAGCTGCCTTCCACAAGTCTGTCTGGACTATACTGGGACTTATTTCAAAACCATCCAGACTTGTCTAAGTAAGATGCAGCATTATGAGTGACCTAGACCTGTGAGACAGTGTGTGTTACACTATTGTCTCTTGGGCTACACCATTCCTCCTTTCTTGATCCTTCCCAGTCCCGCCCTCTATCTCTGTAGCTGTGTTTGGTTTAACATCAAGTTTTAGATGTTACTTTTTACACCTTCATTTTTAAGCTATTTAGTCAGGTCAATTACGGAGAATCTGGCGCTTCTGCTTAAATCTTTATGATTTTTGATGCAAAATAATTAAATTAAAAGATATATGGTTACACAGCTGTTTAAACAAGTCAGAGGTTTAAGAAACACATACCATGTCAAACAGGCATAAGACCCCAAATTTCCTGTTGAAAGGTAAGAACACCTGCTTGACTGTTTCAATGTTCTCAGTCACTATTTAATCCACTGAAGTAAAGGTTTCCAAAAATCTGAGCTTAAAGTAACAAATTTCTGATCATCTTTGTAGCAACAGTTCTCAGCACTGACAAATACTGACTCATAAAAAACCATTTAGGATTAGTCTATTTGTAATTCCACATGGTTCATCTCAGGGAATTAGCAATGTAATGACTAAAAAACTGTCTGGCATAGATAGACAAGGAGTCTAAATCTAAAAGAACTGCTGGCAAATCATGGGCAGGTAGACACCGCTTGGACACTCTTGCCCATTTTCTGAGCAATTCTATCTATCACTGCAATTTGGGAAAGGAATGGAAGGGTAGGATAAAGAAGACACATCGTGAAGTGAAACAGCAAATAAATAGCTACAGACAAAACCATGTGCTCCATCACTGTGCTGTTCATTGCCTTACAGTTCACCTCCAACACAACAAGCTTCTGCAAAAATAAAGCAGGAAAAACAGCATTATAAACTATATTTTAAAATATGAACATAAGTCTGAAAGGAAAAAAAGTACTCCTGCCACAAGAAACTGTACTGATGCAAAATTTGGGGAAGCAGGGGAGCATTTTCCTTTAGCTTAAGAGAATCCACAACAAAGCCATGTCCTAGTGCTGCTCACTACCCCAGCCAGGCACACATGGAAACCGTACCTCACTGTGCCAGGAAGAGTTTACCCTCTCCAGGAGCTTCTCACCACTGAGAAAGGGGCACATGGTAGTTCCAGCTGGAGACTCCTCCTCAGTGTTTGCCGGTGACCGATACTCCATGCTCTCCAGCCCTGCCCCACTTTCTGGCCATTGGCATTGAAATGACCCTGGAGCGCTGAGAACTCAAAACAGCAAAGATGCTGCTACTGGGGCCATGGCTCCTGGCTTACAGTCACAGAAACCAGCAGTAATGGGGATTAACCTCATTCAAAGAGAGAGAGAACAGTTTCCACCAAAGATCTTAGCAACAGAGTGCCTCAGCCATCTGTGGTGCCAGAGGATCCAATTACATTGCTTTCACATCATCTGAAAGGGCAAAACCACAAAGTCATATCACAGTCGAATGCATTTGTGCTTTAGTACAGTCCAATTCAGAGCAGGAAGATTTTCCTGCAAGCTTTCCTCCTCTTCATTTCAAACAACTTGAGGCACAGCTTGAGGATGGGCAACATTCCTTGGTTATCGGTTCACATTGTTTTACTAAACTTTGGAGTTATATCATGCTCCAAGAAGATAAAGCTCTGCTAAAAGCACATCACTGCAGTCCTCTTAGAGGCACTGGGTAAGACAGAAGTTCTGTATGAATTTTCTACCTGATTTTATGTTAATATTTTTGTTTATGAGTTACCAGTAAAAAAATATCATATTTCCTCAGAGAATGCCCTAATTTGCCAAGACTAGTATCTTTGCAGAAATACTGTGACTTCATTCAGGAAAGGTATTTTATTCCTTTGGCTTAAAAAATAAATGTTTGCCATGGGGAAAAAAAAATCCACTCTATTAACTTAAAAGCATTTTTAAAAAAGACTAACAATTGAGCACTTAGAGGAATAGAAGAGACAAATGAGAAAAACCAAACTGAAAGGCATTTTCAAAAATGAAAATGTAGTATTAAAAAAATAAACAAGGAGAAACAGCTAATGATGTTAACCCTAGACTGAGAAGTTAAAATTCATTTGATTTCTATTTTTGATGCACAGAAATGAAGACAGAGAGACTATGGTCACTAATATACCATCCCTTCCATTTCCCTCGCCACATAGCTATAGTACAAAGTGGATTTTGGCAACGGGATTTTCCTACTCCCTCTTAAAAGATTTTTTATTTTGGTTTGTCTTTTTCTTCTTCAGAAAAGACTGAAAGCAAGTTGCCTAAATTCTATTATTCACAGTCATGTCATCATTGCTCCCCCCAAACCCTTCATCTGATTTGATTAATAACTGCAGCTAAAAGTATTAATTTCTTTTCTAATCATACAAAGTTTGCAATAAGCACAGAAGAGGCAAGCAGATAATTTTCATTTACACTATTGCTTTAGACCTTAAGTATTTCAAAAAGAGAGGAGAAAATATGGCAAAGCCTGCCTTCTTGTCTCCAGTATTTACATGCTTTACATAGTTTAAAAATATGTGGCTTATTAATGACTTATTTTTCAACCTCTTCAATAAGCTTTTTATTAACATGACAGTCCTTTACTTGCCAAGTGTCAAGCAATTTCATACTGTGCATGTATCCTTTATGATGTTTAATATAAAAGATAGTACAGTATTTATATCCCTCACAATAAGAGAATGGATTGTTTTAAGGTTATACAGCCCCGTTGTGATAAAGAAAGAAGGAACCTTACAAAATGATAAATATTTTCATTAAAAAACTTTAAAACTAAAAGTTCAAAGATATGTTCTCCTCTCTTATATCTTGTCAAAACATGACTTAGGACCCAAAACTAATCTACTTTCAATTTTATTCCATATTTCAGTGCTGTCATAGTACTGAGCAGAGAGTATTGGAATACGATCATTTTTTATTTTGTTGATGTTACCGACAGCTTTATTTCACAAAGCAATCTTATACTATGTCTACCACTGGCAGGTCACAAAGGTCAAATAGTCTATCCTTACAGGTAGAGAGCTTATTAAATGGCACGTCTATTAAACCCAATGGACAACATAAAGAAACATTTCAGCAAAATACTTCTAATATTCTTCAGTAAAAACACAGTCAAAAAGGTATTAAACAATTTCAACCTAGACCAATAAGAATTTTTTTATAAGCATCTTCAAAATAATGCTTCATACAAAGCACATGGAACAGACAGTAGGAGAAAGACCTGCAGAGAGATGAATTTTGTGCAAACATTTACTTTGCATTATGCCTTTACAACTACACACTCATAGCACATTTAATGCTAGGTGGCTTACCAAAGATTAGTTTATGCTTCCTAGGACTGTTATTTAATTAAACATTCAATTTTAAATTATAATGATATTTACATGATACATACTTCAGCAACATTTGTACTTGTGTTTTACATACTATCCTGGATCAATGTAGGGTAATTATTCAGAAGCAATACATTTTAGCTATTTATTTTCAAATGATGTAATTAATCACAGAATAGTTGGGGAAAATCCAATTACATACATCAGAAAAAGGCACTCAAATAAAATCTCCATTTAGTGTCTTATAAAATCTACATAATTATTTTTAACTAAGAGGGTGCATGCTTTGCAAAACTAGCGTATTTATAGACAAACAATTGTGATTTTCTCTCTCTCTCTGGCATCCTTTCAATATTTCACTATTTGCCAGTTATCTATGGTATGCTGGAACTTGCTATTTCAATATTTGTATTTGCATGACTGCATTTACAAAAGAATAGCAAAACAAAGACATATTTGGATTGGGAAACCTATACATCCAGATGTTCATCTTCAGACTTAACCCTTGCAGCCCAAAGAAAGCATTCCAGTTGCATTTCTAAATTCCACACACTTATTTCTGCATAACTAAAATACTGAATACTGGTATGCAGTCTGTGGACTCTCACACACAGTTTATTAGATACAGTACTTGGTCTCCTGTTATCAGAAGATTCACCTACTCAGATAATTAATAAGATACAGAAGCATAAAACACGAGTTGTTAAAGTTTACAATTACCTTCCCTCACAGCTCCATTCTAAATGCACTGTCCTTGCTTTAACACATAGTAAATCATCTACCTAAATGTATTTGCACCCAATCATTTTTTAAAGTCACAATCTTTGTAGTGTCAACTTGTCAAGGGTCAAAGGGAAGAACAGGCAAGATTCCCAAATCAATCTGCTTGTAGAAACTGTCTCATTTCATTTCAAATTACCTGCTGTGGCTGAAGCAGGCTATGGACAAACTGCCTTCCTCCATAAACCATGACAGCACAGGTCGAACTTATGTGATCATTCATAAGGGGCAAGTCATGCTGGGTCTGTCATTAACTACTTTTAAACTGCTGTGCAGGGTTAAGTGATCTTGCAGGGCAGCAGCAGATATAAATACTATTTGGACAGTTTAATGTCAGGCAACAACTCCTCTGGGATTAAAACCGTGTAACCCAATAGCAGTGCTATCGATAGAAGGATTAAGGTACTTTGGGACTGTTTCTTGTACTCACAACTTTTCATATGTTTTGCACCTAAACGATTTGATGTTATTAAGACATCAGATGGATAACATAACACTCCTTAAGAGTCTCTCTAGAATGTCAGCAGCAAGAGTCACCAGCACCATCTCCTGTGGAGGCATTCCCAGTTGGTTTAGCTTTGCCCATGTCCAGGAGGGGCTGCTGCTAATCTAAGAACATAAATACATTGCAGCACTAAAAATACACTGGGCTGCATGATTCACAGGCAAGGAAAACACTCCAGAACCGAGCCTCCTCCAAGGCAGGCTGGGCACACACCATGAAAATGTGCATTAAGCAAGGCACTTTCAAACATGGGAGTGGATCTATTAACTGAACCTGCTACACAGTTCACAGGAATAGAAAGAAGATCACTACATGTCTTATGTAATTACTGCATAAGAATATAATATGTGCTTTGGTCGGTTTTTCCCTGGTCACCACTACACTGATACATGTGAGGAAGATAGTATTTCATAATGAAAAATAGCCATCATCTTTTTCAAAGTCTGTGGACAAGAAAAGCCAGAGGACATCTGTTAGACTAGTGAATTAAGCTGGTCTCAGCATCAAAAATAATAATAAAAAAAAATCTTGAAGGAGTACCTAATTTTCCTGATTTTTTTTTCATCATCACAGCCCTATTTAATGATTCCAGACATAGGTCACAGCATCCTTAATGCATTTGTCTTCAGTCATTAAGCAAATGGGTATTTTAACAAGAACATGCAGGAAGAGACCAGTACTCCAATTTGCTGAAGCAGACAAACTCTTTGCTCATCCTAAGATTCACAACCCACTGGTTGGATACAGATGCAAAACCACACTGGAAACACCACACAAACACAACAGGGCTGATTTATCCATGTCTCATAAAACACAACTGCCAGAGGCACAAAGAAGTAAACAAGTAAACCTTAATCTAACAAAATACCAAACTTCAGAGCCAGCACAACTTAATGCAGGAGCACATACAGTTTTGAGAAAGAAAGTGCCAATACAACTTGTTCAGAATGGAGAGTCACTCCCTGAGGCACACAACAGGACAGTGGCTTTTGGAGGCCAGCTTTCCAGGAGGAAAGGTGAGGTGCAATGGCTCTGTGACAGGCTGCCACACTGCTGGCACTACAGATCATCTCTGCATTTACTCTTAACTAATTATAAATCTATTACATCAAAAGGAAAGGATGAGAAAAAAACTCCTTGAGACACTGATCTGTGTGTGTGTGAATCAGAAATATCCACAGCTAAGGCAGAACACATAACATGTTTGCAGCTGTTTGTCTACCTAACATCTGCTAACCCAAAAGGGAGAGAAACCACTGTTAAGGATGATTCTTGAATACTACTCTAACCCATGTTTAATATTTAAAAAAATATATCAACACTTATTAGGCATAAAGAATGCATTTCAAGACTCCAACTTGGCTTCACACAAAATGTTTCTAGGCAACTTCTATTTTCTGCTCTAGAATCTTTGGAAAATTTCCCAAACATACACATTATACCTCTTCGTCAGTGATGCTCATGACAACAGCCACCATTCTTCTGGCTGTAGAAGTGAAACAGTGCTTGCTTCAAATTATTTTAACCACTGGTTTATTTAGAGAATCATCTGCTCAGAATCTGCAAAAGATACACTACCCTCTATTTCCAGTTTTGTTTTCCACAACAGTAGTAGAATAGATAATGTGTGTTAAGTACTACAAGTAGCAAAAGGAAGACAGCTCCCTAACTCATTAATCAAACAAACCAGAAAAAACAGGTAACTCACTCACCACTTTTTCCATCTGTCCAAGATTAAACATCTAGTAATAAAACTTCATAGTAAATATATGATTTAACTTAACGGTCTTTTCAAATGAATCCTTTTAGTGCTATTATTTACACCTTTTAAATTAACACTACAACAGTCTCTAAAGCTGAGAGAAATTTGCAAATTCCACCAAATGGAAAAAAAAAATAAAAAATCCAAACACCAAAACAAAGGTGTAACCAATGGCAATTTTGACTCAAAGGATTCCAGGAGTTTTCATGCATGGGAATGTATATTCAATATTACACACCTCTGCAGGATGCATTATTTTGAAATGATAATACATTTACTTTAAATTATTTTAAATTAAGTTCTACAGCACTTAGTAGGAATTATAAGTCAATTAATACAGGAATAAAATTGTTCTCAACCTGTGGCACAGAGCTTACATATATTGCACAGCTACACCACCACTGTAAATTGTTTAGAAGGCCAGAATAATAGATGGCTGGCTAAGATATTCAGGTCAAAAGGAGCAAAGGAAGAAAAACCAAAAGTTAAAGAAAAAGTAGAGAAAAGTTCCTTGCTTGAACATCATACTTCTCAGAGAAAGAGAAATAATTTTTGAACCATTTGTGAGTTATATCTGCAACTACTCGAAACAAGCTCAAATGCCATTATTAAAGATTAAAAAAAATATAAATGCAAAAGCAAACCCTGGGTTACTTCCTACCTATCTTCAACAGCTCATTTGTTGGAAAATTAATGAGCAGCATCATCACATCTCCCTTGCTGCAGTTTCCTAACCTCAGTAGCAGAGGGAGGGTAAGGACAATCTGGGCTTATCAGGGTTCTTTACTCAGCAGCCTGGAAATCACACTTAGATGGACCTTGCTAAATGAGCTCCCAACACCTTTTTCTTAATTTTCCTTCACTTTTACGTATAGTGTTATCAAGACAATAATTTACCAGGTTCACTGCGCTCCTTCAAACACTGCAGTTCCTTTTGCTTCATGACACTGAGCACACTTCCTGCTCCCTTACCTGGGGCACAAAACAGGAACATCAAGAGCTGTTCAGCTTCTCCTCAGTCATCTGAGCAGAAATTTTGCATATTCTCAACAAGTAATTTGGGGTTGGAAGTAAATTATGTTTAAGGTCACTTCCAACCCTAACCAATCTATAATTATTAATTTAAAAAAAAATTAAACGTCATCTGCAATATTCTTTTTAGTTAAGGAATGAGAAAAACAGAGTTGAAAATACAAATAAGTAATCATTTCTACAAAATACATAATTAAATGGAATTATTTAAGTACTAAAACATCTGAGTCACCACAAACTTAATTCTAAAGCAATACCTGACAGTTATCATTTCTGCAATAAAATTCTCCCCTTGAACTGTAAGCCCTGGAGTGAAAGAACAACATCCAGAATCATCACGATATGGAAGATAAATAACTCTGGTATCACTGGGAAACAGTGATCAGCTTAACCTACAAATACCCCACAGCACTGTCTAGCTGGTGGAAATGATTTAAGCGATCAGATCAAAATGGAACAAAAAAAAAACCAAACAAAAAAAACCAACCAAAAAACCAAACCACAACAAAGGAAAAACCAAAAACACCTTCTAAGAACCCTTGACTTGATAACAGTATGCTTTAAAATTGAGCAAAACTTGCAAAACTCAGCGTTTAAGACAGAACCGTAGGCTATGACTCCACTGAATAACAGACTATTAAAGGAATTTTGACAACCCCTCCATAAATGCCATCAGCTCCTGAGGGCTCATTCCTCACCAAGCCTTTTCTTTGAGGAGGAGTGATTACAGGACACAACAAGTTTCAAACCTATCCATATGCAGACGTCAGCAAACTATGTACCTTGTTAGTGACTGGCAACAAGTACAGTCACTCTGATAACACGGGATTCAATTACGAGGAATATTTGAATCAAAAACAGACGGTACAAGCTTGATTAAGAAATCATGTTTCTTGGCAGAGAAGTGCAAGATGAGGAATTGCCTAACATGAATTTTAGGAATAAAAAGTATTATTTTAAAAGAACACTGAAACACAACTCCATGGAAACTCCCAATTCCCTCCACCGGGGGGGGGAACCAAAACACTAAAATAAACCAAAAAAAATGGGAAGAAAAAAGAAAAGAGGGGGAAAAAAGCAAACAACCATAACTGCTTTCCCATTTGATGGCAGGGAACACACATCTGTTGACTATTTTGTAAATCTGCCTTAAGATGTTCATTCAAACTGCAGAAGGCTGAATCTGATTACTTTCAAGGAATGAGCCAGGCTTTACGCTTGCTCAAAAAAATCCTTGGAAAGAAGACGCAATGGAAATACCGTATTCAGAGCCTCAAAGTCAACAAAGAGGAAGAGAAATAGGAACGCTGAACCCTCCGGCTTGTGTTCATCCCTCAGCACTGCACTGCCAGGGCAAGGGCCCTGCTAGGATTGCAGCTGCTCGGCAGGGCCAGCAGCACCCGCAGCACTCACAGCATTCCCGGCGCCTTGCAGGCCGCGCAGCGCTCGCTGTGGGAGCGGGGAGGCGGCCGGGCCGGGCTGGGCCGGGGGCTCTGAGGGCAGCGGAGCACAGCCCGGCCTGGGCTCGGCCCTGCCCGCAGCCTGGCGGGGACACGCAGAGACGAAGGGTTTCAGGCCCCGGGAAGGGCTCTGTCCCCCCGCGCTGAGGGGCGGCCCTCACGCCATGCCCCACCTCAGCCCCTCGCGCGCCCTCAAGGGCGGTATTGGAGCCCCTCGGGTTAACACAGCGAGGCTGAGGGTTAAACGGGCTTTAGGAAATAAAATCTGTTGTCACAATAGGAAAAGCATGTAAACACTACAAAACTGACAAACAGCCCATTTTCCTCCGCTGAGGAGTTTCCAAGACCCTTGTTTATATTTGGATACTGAAGCTTTCCCTGTTTCACACACTGATGATGTTAACCCGAGGCAGACTCCTGTGGTGGCCTTACCATTTCTGTTTTGATGGGCTGGGCAAAACACCGAGTCACAGATATGAATCATGCAATTATTTTTCATAAAACTGACCTTGAAATTTACAAAAGAGGAGGACACACATAAAAAATTAATTTTGAGGCAACCAAAAGAAAAGTAGATGCTTCCACTGAGCATCTGCATGGAGTATGTTCCTGTAAAACAGCAGAGGTTAGCCATTCCAAGGAGACAGAGCCTAAAAATATTAGATTATTTAAATTAATGTGCCAAAGCTACAAGTGACAACACAAAAGAAAATTTCAAATACCAAAGCAATAAGGGGCAAGAAGTTAACCAGAATACATTTCTTTAAAGAATCACTTTAACATGAGAAACTTTTGTCCACCTGTAATTAGACCCATGAAGAAGTAATCTAATCTGTTTTTTTGTCTGTTTTTGTTTTTTTTTTTTTTTAAATCTGAACTTCCTCTAATGTGGATGTTGAGTTGCTTTCATGGCACATCTATCAAACATTTATTTCAGTTGTTCAGTGATGTCACAGAACCACCACAGATAAAATATTTCTCCCAGACATCAATTTCTTTTCACCACACTACTGATTTTTACTTTTAGCTTTTGCTTTTAGCTTCTACAACACAGCTAACTTGGCTTTAAAGCCAGAGCTACTCTGCTCCCCACTGCTTTCTTCCACCATGCACTGCAGTCATCTCCCACAGTGAGAAAGTTAAAGGGTGTGAAATCCCTACAACGCAAAGGGAAATAGCAGTGGCAGCACCCTGCAAGCGAGCATTTTCTTCACATGGGAGGTGTATGATTTTGAGAAAAAAGTTACATGCACGGAAGTCTTAATTAACAATTTAAATACAGAGCTTTTAGTTGGTAGAAGCCAACAAAAGAGGTAGTTTCTCTGCAAAGACAATCACAGTCCTGTATACATAAACCTATAACACCAGAAAAGAAGAAATTGTCCTTCTTTGTGTGTTAAAGGTCACAGTCATAGATGGGCCAGAAGAGAAACAAAGAACAATTAACAGACAATGATTCAGGGTAAGAAAAAGGTAACTGGAGTGAAGCAGAAAGCAAGGAGGCAAGAAGCTATACATAAAAAGGCTGAGGAAACTCAGATTCTACATTTGAAAACCTACAAATTTAGTACTACTGTAATAAATCTGAAGGGGGGAAAAAAGGGTATCATTTAATGCAAACATGAAAACAATTTTTAAGGGGTTCTTCTGGATGCTAAAGGTACTAAATAATAGCCTAACTAATCATGCTTTTATTCACACTAATAATTAATGCTAATATCCAATTAATAAATGCTCCCTTTTTTAAATTGTTCTAAGTACCATAAGGTTTACTAAATATTTAGGCTCTAATTTGCCCCTTGCAAATCTCCATCTTCTCTGCAAGGAGATCAAAGCATTGAAAGCCATAGCAAGAAAAATGTTAAGCTAAATATTTTGACTGCACCAAGTACTTTCTGAGTATGTCTCCTCCTCTGTGTCCCAGTTTGAGATGATGTTGCTCCTGTGTTACATTGAACTCAGTCCACGCTAATTTCAACTGTAGGTGCTTACTTCAAAGACTTCTTTTTCCCCTTCCTTTTCAGAACAATGGTGAAAGGAAATACCAATTCAAAAAGAAAAATCTTTATGATGAAAGGCCTGTAAAGTTAGATATGTAAATGAACACTAAATATACTTTGTATATTTAGAAACACTTTGTGAAATATAAGATATTCCTTTATTACATTTTCCCCGCACTGAAGGAATTATCAAAAATAGTTTTCATGCAACTGACCTGCAGCTACCTGAGAACTGTAAACTCATCCTGCAGTGCAACCCATTCTTAACTCATATTTCACTGTTTAATTGAAAGAACAATAAAAGGATCTGATACTTCTAAAAGCACCTCCAGCTAAAAACATGGAAAGTCCCGTGTCATATCAACTGTTCTTATTAGAATCAAGGAATATAAAAATAAAAATATAAAACCATCTTAAATTTAAGTGCAAACCACCACTGCAATCCCACTTTAAAGAAAACATTTTTCAGGTTGGAAGGATATGGGAGATGCTAGCTCAACCAGAACTTCACCAATTAGTATGCAGAGTATGTGAATATACATTTATCTTCAATTGCAGCTAATACCTTATGCTGTCACATGAAGCTTTATATGTTCAGCACTCTGTGCCCAACAATTACCTAATCGTTTTGTCATGTTTCATACAACTGCAGACACTGTGTAAATCTTTCCATTTCAAGGAGGAAAAAGAAAGACTAGAAATATGAAGCAGCTAGGTAAGTGTCATTAAATATGTTTCCAAAGGGGAAAAAAAAAAGCATTGAGTTTTTTCACTCAGTAGAATCTAATTTTGTGTGCACATGTGAACTGAAGAGGGGTAGAAAGAGAAACAAGGTATTGAGTGACTTTTCTGTGACTACTTTGCATCCTTAAAGATATTTATTACACAAAACATACACCACACTTGCTTTTACTTTTCAGGATTCAATATTCCATACTTACACTTTATGTTTCCTTATGCTCTACCACATAGCTACTTGCCATATCCATAAATGTTTGACTCCTTTGGGCAGTCCTGTAAAGCCAGTAAGGAATTTATTTTTTAAACAAATTCTTTTAATGCAGCTGCATCTTTCATGAGTAGCTTTTCTAGTCCACCCTGTAATGCACTGACATAAACAAGCATAGTAACAGTGGATTGACAGGCAGCTTGAAGGAACTGAGAAGGAGAAAATACATATGCAATACTTTACCAACTGCAGAGTAATAACAGTTTGTCCCTTGGTATCCTCAGCCAGAAAATGCTGCTGGACTGACATTATCCATCCTTATTATTGCTGACATTATTGTTCACATTACTAAATAACAGCTTTACATTTATTATGCACACTACTAAAATACCTATTGTAAGAAGCACAAATTGAAGTACCCAAGTTTATTTCCCAGGAAAACTTATTTTCCATCCATTCTCTTCAGTTTCAAACAATTTACTTGTAAATGCTCAGGACTAAATGAGTCTATGTTTCATTTTTAACACTGACACACAGTATTTCCAGTAGGTAAGATCTTGGTATACTGTGATTATTGAATGTTTCATTTCAGATGCCTTTGTTTCAGACATTTTTTCCATTTCCTTTAAAAAGTAAGCAGTGTGATGGTATTTGATAAACAGTCACTGAAGCTGCTGCTTGAATTAGCCCAGCAAAATTAATTTGAAGGCAAATGCCATCTATGTTTTACGGTCTATTTTTTGAGATGAGGAAACAATAGAAATAGGAAAAGGCTTTTCCAAATAATTGCTCATCTCTTTCAGAGATGCAAGACTACTCTTGCAAAAGGCAGGAACAGCATGAAGCAGACAGAGACCTTTGTCCCATGCTCTTTCTATGCTAGCAGATAAAGCTGGACAGTTCTGTGTTAGAAAAATAATTAGAAAATCACCAGGTAGCAGCAGGGCAAGAGCATCCTTGTTTTTACTCCCACATAAATGCTCAATTTTAGAATTGTCTTATGCAGCCACTAAAAAGAAGCAGCCAAAAGAATAATAGAATAATTGCATATACTTTCTCCGTGTTTTTACAAATGTTCTTCCTCTTTGAAACTCAGAAAGCTTTTCAAGCTTTTCAAGATATTCAAGGCCTCTTTGCATTTGTGGAAAAATTTGACACCACAAGCTGGGACAATCCAGGGGCAGAAGAGGCTCTTCCGTAATGGGACTGCCATTGCCCAATGGGTCAGGGAACATCATGACACAGTACTGGCAACTCAGACTGAAAGCAGCAACACATCTCAAAAGTGGCACATTGAAAGCAGAAATGGCTATAGCCTGAGCTCACGTTAAATGTAGCTGACTGTAGTTGACACCAGTATATTCCTAGTGGCAATAAAGCTACTGAAGCTTAACCAGCATTGTTAGTTAACAAAATTCCAGAGATTAATCTGCCAAGACTAGAAATATAATTCCATGGCTTTGTTTCTCATGAGTTAATTGCCAGACTGCCCTCAAACAGCAAAATTAAGATAAAACTACAGTCTTGTTTCCATTAAGTAACATTAAACACTCCTACATCCTCCCCTTTTAGCAAAATGCCTCATGCTAATAGATCTCATTGCTGAAAACAAGGGCAGAGCAGCTGGCCAAAACAATAACTTGAGAAACATGCACCCTTCTCAGAGGTCCCTTACACAGTCCTGTACATAGCTGTGATCCCAGCCACCCACTCCAGCTCCTATAAATAAGAAAGGAGAATATGTCTATTAATTCTCTGTATAAAGCATACTTCATTCAATCAGTGCTTTTATCAGTGGACAATCCCACAAGATACAGAAATTTCAAAATTTCCACATGGCACAACTGTTTTACTTGCAAACTCTTTCTTACACTAAGTACCAAATCCACTTTGTTCAGAATAGTTAAGACCTTGGGTCAAGGAGACAGTGGCATTAGCACTCAACAGAAAATGTGCTTCTCTACACTAAAATAGCCACTTAAGCAAGAATGTGGAAATGATTTATCTTGCAATGTTTGAAGTTGGATCTTCACCTCAGC
>VYZP01079363.1:0-10761 GCA_013400635.1 Hypocryptadius cinnamomeus | reverse complement strand
TATGATTTTAGCATGCTGGGGTTTCAATTTTGGGCTGCGATTGCAACCTTGACACAACTTCTGGCTGGCTGGCTTAGCCCTTAAACTAAAATTCAGATGCAATCCAAATACTTTTGACACTGGTGGGGGACTTTGACTCCATTATAGCAAAGCTCTGTGTAGGTCTTGGAGGTTTTTTGTGCCCTCATATCGGTCTCAGGTGGAACCCTTTGGGAATCCAGGGAAGGAGTCAAAGAGATTTGGCTTTGCCACACTGACAACATCTGATGCACCAGCTCCATGCAGTGCCACAGTCCAGACGTGGTGTGTATAGGCACAGCCTTCATTCATATCAGTAACATAGTTTGGGGAAAATGGAGCAGCAGCATCTCTAAGTCTGGCTGCAAAAGCAATGGTCCTGTTTAATGCCTCTTTTCATTAATTACTTTCTTCACAACACCACATTTTTTAAACAAGGCAGAGTGCAAGAACAGGTGGGGTTTTATTCTTGTTGGATGTAATGAGGCACAGGGAAACATGAAAGGCGAGAGGTGAATTCAGGGTTTTCTATGGGGGTCCAGTGCAAAACCAGACATAAGGATGGTTTAGGAAGCTTGTTTTGATAACCTTAGGAAGGTTATTTTGATAGCCTTTCCTGTGGCCCAGTGGTGGCCCTGAATATGTTTTGTAGATAGACTTGACAGTCAATGAAATGAACCATGCATTTTCTACATCAGCAGCAGTCAGCTTTTGCTGTGCCAATTTATGTCAGTTTATAGGAAGCCTTAATTCTTGTTTTGACAGCTACAGAATTGTTATGTGGTCCTGAAGGACTGATTATGGCTTTCCTATCTTCAGCCTGTTTCAGACATTCAAATCCTAATGACAGTTGTGTTATGTTTGTTTTTGGTTTTGTTTTTAATAAAAGGTGCTTGGCAGATAAATTGTATAGTCCTCTGGGTCCAACATTTCAGCATTAAGGGGAAAAATGGATTTCTTTCTGAATTACTTGGAAAACATTACCTCTAAATTTTATGGATTCCTGTTTGATTCCCTGATGGATATCCAGGCAGGATTGTCACCTGGCATAGAGAACATTTATTTTACAGTTACTCTGCATGAGAGTTTGACTTCTATTGTTAAATATAGGTAGGTGTGTGGAGTTTGCTACCTGTCTTTCTTCATGTGCCAGCAGTAAATGCTGAGAAACAGAATTGCACAAGTGTGGTGCTGCCAACGGCATGGCCCTAGCTACTGCACTTTACCTGGAATCATCACTTAGGATCTCATTAGCTCCCATTAAAAGACATGGCTTTAAACTTTTGACATCAAAAGTACAAATACATCATTAGCACCTTTTAGTCCATCATCTGTACTGCAGCACATCTAGTTGCAATCAAACAGAAATTATGCTGGGAATAGCCTTTGCATGCACTAAAGTTACATTAAGAAGATCAGGGTTTTTCTATTCCCCTCTTGCATATTCAAGCAGTGATATTTATTTACTTAGATTGTCTTTGTGTCACTAACAATAACACCGACACGTTTCATTTTACCCATCTTTGCCAAGGGCTGTAGGATGACACATCCAACATTTTCATGTGGTAGTTCATCACCTGACAATATGTCCGACTCACGTTCACATGTTTTACGGGTTTTCTCTGGAGAGTCACTTCCTTTAACTCCATTGCCTAGCTGGTTACCAAATGTTTGAAAATGATTAACAGGATTTATGGAATTCAGGTCAAAGATACCATGTGGTGCTACAGAGACTTAGTTGCTCTATTAAGACCAAATGTTTAGAAGTCCACTTTGGCCATGTTCAGCTCAATTACAGGACTGAGATCCAGACCACATGTAATGAATTTTCAGCCTGTTCTGACAATCCAGCATATTTAATGGAAAACAGCTCAGTGTGCGTTTGCCTGATCTGCCTTTTCCACATCATGGTTTTACATGGGAATTTGCCAATGAAACTAACCAGTGTGCTTTTGTTCATGCTATGAGCAAACACCAGGGGAGACAATGCAGATGCAAAAATGGGAAGGAACACTATTCTACTATTCTGTAAAGGAAAGCCTAAGCTTCAACAAAAATTAAGCTGCAGCATGCAGTGCCACTGCTTGAGCAACATGGGAGTCTGATTTACAGTTTGCTGTGAGGGAAGAAAAAAGGCTTTACCCTTACCACTGCTATTTAAACTAAATTATCTGCATCAACAATATCTGAGTCAACTAAGGCAGGTTTGGAAGAAGTGTGAGTAATCAATGACTACAGTGACCTGGGTGCCTGAACTACACCAACAGAAAATACTCCTAGGATGGTCCACATTTTTAGATGAGAATAGTCACACAGTTTCTGTTGTGACCAAGACATAAACCTGCTGTACTTCAAATACTTGAGGTAAAGACTTGGCAAAAGGATCAGTACAGAGGATTCATAAGAAATAGCAGAAAGATGTGTGTACAAGATGTTGGGGAAGCAAATAATTAAAAATGGAATTGTTTGGTACTTGGTATCTCAGAAGGTAATTTTTTTTCTGGAAAACACTACAAGTATAGGCACCACTTGAAATATATACAGCAACAATGAATTACAGTGTGATTCCTTTGTCTTTTGAGGAGGCATATCCTTGTTTTTCTGTGTTTAAGAAAGCAAATTGATCCACAAGAGTGTGTCTTCTGCATTTATACTGAGACACATTCTCTTTACACAGAATGAACCACTGAACAACTGCATGCAACAAAATAATACTTCATCTAGTAGAAAGTGGTCTCATCTATGTGCAAGTAACATAAGATGGGAAGAGGAAACTTTGTCCTAGGATTCAGAATTATCACCAACTTCATCTGCCCCTGCATATTCCCCCTAAGGGCAACTGCCAGTCCCAAACCACAGGATCTGCAGAGGTCTGAAGAAGGGGGCATCTGAATGAAAATTACTTGCCTTTACTTTTCTGACTGGTTCATATTACATCCTGGTTTTACAAGGAAACTGTTCTCCAGTAATTTCTTCAACTTTGTGGGAGGAACCAGTTTTCCTGAATAATGAGACAAAGCCCTCTGTTTTGCCCACCCTTCCCACTGTATTTGATGTACTGCTGCTGTTCCCGTTATCCTGCCTTGTTTTGGTGGGTGCCATGCTCCTTCTTGGCAGAACTGCTGGATCAGTCCAGCCCTCTCCAGCTCTATCCCCAGAGCAATGGTGTGGTAGGAAGAGCTATATTAATAAAGGCAAATTAAACAAAACCTTAATGCCTTTCACAATGGCAGGGCATGTTAAATTTTAATTCCTGGAGGCCTGATCTCCAGGTCTTTTTTAAGTGCTGTTTCTTAAGAGGTTAGTACTGTGCAGGATATGCTTTTCTCAGCCCTTCATCTTTCAACCTGGATGAGCCATGGAGTGAGGCTGGGGCATCACTGCATCCATCCTTTACATCTAGCCTAACAGGGCCTGCCTCGTCTCATGAAAAAGTGGATCTCAGAGCAGAAATATAAGAAATGCAACAAATAAATTAGGCGCTCACACAGTTCAACAAAATTTCCTGTCACTTCCAATGAGCCAGAAAGAGAAAGAAAGCACCACTTCTGCCACAAAAAAAATCCACATAGCTTTAACAGGTCAATTGAGCAGGTTTTCTCTTGACAATTTTCAAGCTGGTTTTGCTTCATACATTACATTTGGTGTTCTGTTCCAGGCTGCCAGGCTTGAAGGATAAAATGCCCAAGAGCAGCACAGTACACATTGTTAGTACCTGTGGCAGAACTGCTGCTCCAATGCAAAACGTGTCCTCCAATGCAGGCACCTCAATGGAACAAAGCACTTGTGGGTGTCCTTGCTGATTCCCCACAAAATCTAAGTGCACCCCACATTTTAGCTCACACTTTCTGTCCCTTTGCCAGAGATTCTCTGGCAGAGAGCTGGGATCCTTGCACTGCGTAAGCACAATCACATCTGCTTCATATCAACACCTCTAAGATAGATAAAATCAGGATTGGCAGATTCATGACAGCTCCTGGGGTTGTCAATCGCCCTCCCTATTGGCCCTGCCTCCAGCATGGTGCCCAGTTACTCCGCAGTGCTGGAGCAAGGGGCTGCAAACCACCATAAACTCAGATAAATGCGCTTGGGGGGGTTGTGAAGAGGAGGAATAAGTTGTCAAAGCATGAGGGCAACTCTTGCACCCAGGCTCCCTGCACCCACCCTGCTCCACACGCAGCCCCTTGCTGCACCATGACTGCACGGAGAGGCCACACACCAGGCTCTCGTGGCTCAGCGTTTAAAGAGATGAAATGTCATAATCTGATAAGGCATCTTATAATTATCTTGTAAGTATCTTGTCCTACAGATGCCCAGAGCAGGGACACAACCTATTTCACTATCAGGTCCTGAATAAGAGCAGAGAGCAGGGTATATTTTTTAGGAAATGTGATTACAAAATTATTTCTAGTGCAGTGAATACTTGCAAAGCCGCCTGTGAAATTTTCAGTGGAAAGCACAGACTACAAAACGAGCTGCAGAGGCGTCTGCAGGAGGTAGGGCAGCTTCTCCTGCTCTCTCTGCCCTGTGCTTGTACTAAAGCCAACCACCAGGACCCTAACAGCACCTAATTTAAATTTCTTGCACCCACTGTAATACCTGTAGAAGTATCAGATATGGGTTTTGCTAACTTGCAAGGCAAGTTCACAGCACTAACTCTGGTTAGCTGACAGCGCATAAAGTGTGATACACAGCAGCAAGGTCAGAGAGCAGTGGCTGCCTCATCAGTTCAAAAATCATGAACAGGACCTTAGCTTGGTCATAGGGCAATGAAGCCACTTTTGTTTTTAAGGGTCTATCACTCGGTTGCAGGCAGGTGTTAGTGAACTGCTGCTTCTGACGCTTCCAGAGGAAACGCTCCTTGGGGAGTGGTGGGTGATGGGAATGTACATCCTGAGGTCCAAAAAAAATGAGCCATATGAAATGCTCAGCCCTGACCAGGAGCTTGCACCCTTTGTCTTGCCTTACAAAATGTTGTGTTGCCTTGTGCAGCTTGGTGCTGTTTACAAAGCAGAACAAAATATACCTCGTTAAAATGGAATCACTCTGTAAGTGACATGAAAAGAGAGATGGTATTTTAGTAAGAGGAACAGCATCACCAAGAAGTCATGGATCACCACATCCAACTTAATAGAACTGTTCTCATCAGGGGAAAATGAAACTGCAGCTGAGATGACATGTGGAGCTTTTTAACCCATCACAGCTTACCAGCAATCTGCTCTCCACTTCTGACAGAAAAGACTTTCATCCTCAGGGTAAGTGTCTTGAGGGAAGAGTGGTGTCAGTAGTAATAATAAAATGATAGAGATATTTTCTTGTAGACTTGCTAGTGCAGATTTTTGTCTGAACCTCCTTTGTTGTAACGAAAGGAATATCCTGAAGTCTGCACAGGTACATCCCTTTGACAATACCATCAAGTCAATGAATTTCTATGAACATATTATCTGAGACAGTTGTAACCTGTCTATTCCCAAGCCAGATTGTTAATTACCTCCATTTGCTTTTTATAATGAACTTCTTTCTCTGTGGAGGGCTTTTTGACACAAAAATTTGTTTCACTCTCACCAACAGCAAGCTGACATTCAGATTTGTCCCTCCAAGGGCAGTGATTTCTTTTTTACATTTCTGAGACCAGTCATATGAGACAGCACCCACTACCCAAACTACTCCAATCACCTCCTGAACCAAGTGGTTCCTGGGTTCAAAAGTATAGAGGCAATGCCTGCACTCACTCATGCCCATAAATAAATCCAAAGACATTTTGCTAAAATGATGGAAACCTGGGTTATGTTGGCCTTTAGGACCCAGGATTTTCACAGGTTGTTTCAGTACCTGACATATTTCCCAACAACAGATGCTGTAGCTCTATATTCAGCATGTTTCAGTCTCCTCTGGGAACAACAGGGTGCTTCTCCTTCTCAGGCATTTTCTTGGCCTTTTTGATAAATGCTGTGTAAAAATGCTGCATTTTGAAATGCTGACAGGTTTGTAAAGGCAGACACTAGTTCTGCCTTTGAGGACTGGCTGTGGCCATGGTGGCAACAGGTAGGAGGCAGATAAAGGTTTGCAGACCTGTCCAGTTGCACAAACCCCAAAAAGCTGTTCTTCCCTCCCTCTACCCAGGCAAAGCCATCTTTACTCCCTACCTCCCTCTACTTTTTGTATTATTAAAATCTCATGGATTTTTTCTTTTACATTTTTTTATAGAAAATCCACTCTCCCTCAAGAGCAAACTTTTTCCCTTCCTATCACACTAGTGCCATGTTCTCTCTTCAAAAAGGAATTGTTTAATCTGTATCCTTCTTTGAATATACATTTGGCTTAAAAGTCACAAATTATTGCTTGCTGGCATCTTTATTTTGTATCAGAAGAGGATATATTTCATTAATTGAATTTCTGCCTATTTTTCTGAGTAATTAAAGGGTCTATAACCCCACTGTTGCCTAGCAATGCTGGCACAGTACCACAGTAAACACACCACTGCTTAGTAAAAAAATTTAGAAGACTGTTAAGAAGGCAGTGGCAATGACAAGCATGTACACAGCTGTGAGTGAAGGCTGTTTAGGACAGTTTTCAGAAATTATCTTCGTGCTGTTTGGCCCAGGAGCATTTGTCAGTGAAAGAACACCAGTATGTAACACTTGAGCCACCAACTTTGTAAGGAGTGGTGAGGATACTCGAAGTAATGAGGACACTGAGGTTTAGAGCAATGTGTTGGCTGTGTCAGCTTTGTGTACCTGACATTCTCCACTTAGGATGGCGATGATGCAATCCAGTGACACGGTTTGAGGTGCAAGCTTGCCAAAAGCAGCCAGGGAATGTGTGATCTGCTGAGATCATCGCTGAAACCAGCTGACTTCCACACACTGACCTCTACTACTGCAATTCAAATTACAAATGAGGATTTCAAGATGCTGTGGTCATGGATATAATTGCATCTGAGATGATACAAGGGTGAGAAGGATTCATCTACCAATGGCAAAAGGTCTGCTGGCAATTCATTATCTCCGTACCAGGTTTACAGTGCTGGCATGTTAGGGCTTTGTGCAAAAAGAGGCTTGTAAGAAAAACTGCTGTGAAGGTGTGAAAAATATAAAGTCTAGTTATTGAAGGTGTGATGAGCATAAGAGAACAGATTAATGAGCAGCACATTTAGTGTCTAAATCACTAATAAAGCCTTGCACTAGGTACTTGTGTCTCTGGAGAGTATATAGCAATCCTTTGTCATAATTTGTAGGTTTGCTGCATTTTCCCTTCGTGCTGTCTGATCACCAGCACAAAGCACATTATTTATTTGGTGGCCCTATGCAAAATCTGCAGGACAAACCCTTGAGACACATGTGGTCATACTGAGAGAGCCTGGTCCTTTGCAGAGATGGGATAAGAAACACCCTGTGGAGCAGGCAGCAGAGGACTGAAGGATCCTCTGAGAAAAGTTAGTCTGGTACTTTTAGGATTGAAAAGACAAGAGATATTTCTAAAGCCTGAGGAGGCCATGAGGGCATTGAGTGGGAGAATGTTTCTATAATTAAAGGGCATTGAGAAATCTGACTAAATTTGGCCCACACAGGCAGCTGGGTGCATTGGCATTGGTACACACGTGTGTGTTGTGTTCAGGGGCACGTGCTTGGAGGCTCATGCCAAGCCCTCCACAGCAATTCTGAAATTGCTGTGAGCAAAGGGAGCTCTTAAAACATACTGCTGGGGGAGAGGAGCTGAGGCTGCCAGCACAAAAAAAACCTGTGAAGTTTAAGCCTCATTTAAAAGCCTCTGCAGTCACCTGAAAAACCTCACTCAATGGCTCTCAAGGGAATGACAATTCTGAGTTGTCTTTAAAGCTCCTGAAGTACTTAAGGCTATAGATATATTTGTAGCTAATGACACACAGTGGGTAGAGACCTGTAGCATGAAAAAGACAGAGCTGATATCCACATTCTGTATTTCTGGAGAAGGATCTGCTTCTGCTGCATAAACTTTGCCATGGTTCCTGAGCCTGAGCACTGGCTGGTATCTGCATGGTGTGGGATGCATGGAGGGCAACCCTGGAGAGTACTTTTGGGCCGAGCATCAGCCAAACAAAGGCTCATTCCCCTGTGGATCTCCATCACATGAGCCAGTGAAGTGGGGGCCATCCACAGGTTAAAAATCACACTCCTGATGCAAACTAAAAAGCTGGCGTGGGTATAAGGTTAAAGTGTGTTGTCTGGGACTGCCAAATTGCTTACCTGAAGGAAACCACCAGGATGCTGTCCCATCTCCCACCACACCTGCAGGATGCACCTCTAAAGGACTCTCCGATGCACTGAAAAGAGATAGGAAGCTGGCTGTGAGAAGAGGGAAATGAGAAGATAGCCGAGGTGCTGTCCCTTCTCCCTCCCGTTCCTCTCCAGAGCACTGAGATTGGCAGGAGGGAGGGCAGCCTCTGCGCCCTCCCCCTCCTGAGGAAACAGCTCAACCCTGATTTAGCACCTGCTTGGCAGATGCTCAGACCATCAAAAGCCGGAGGATGCCCTGAGGTGAAGCTCTATTGATGTGTAATACTTTGAACCAATATATATTTCATTATTGTAGAGAGAGAGAATATGAATCAATAATCCAGGAGTAAAGAAAGGGAAAGGAATCAGTTGGAACCACTGCTGGAGGATGCATTTCACTTTCTGAAACACTTAAACTGTGTGGTTTTTTCAAAGACCACTTTAATTATATACCTACAGTCTTTTCAGTAAAGTCTTGAAGCCACTGTTCTCATCAGAGAAACAATCATTCCTTACCCCATCACCCTAATCAATGGACAATATTTAACATAATGTTTCAAACCGCAGACTTCCTTCTGGAGATTGTCTCTGATCCAGCCTCTCTCTGGAGACAGGGGAAGAGAGAAGAGAGAAAAAATGGGGCTGGGAAGCGCTGCGAGAATAAAGAGCAAACCAGTATTAATTGAGCAGTAGTCATAAGGAGGGAGGCAATGTAGTTACACTAATTTAATTTTGCACTAAGCCTTGAAGAAGAAGATAAATGAAAGAAGAAAATGAGGAGATAAAGGACTACTGATACAGAAAAAGTAACCCTGATTTTCCAGTGAAGCAAAATAGGTTGCTTTTTCTGAAGCATTAAGCTGAAATCTCAATTTCCAGCTAGAAATATCTCTAATTTCTGTAATTTCTTCAATTTCTGTAATTTCTGTAATTTCAAAGGACTTAGAAGAAACCTATTTTGCAAAACACATGCCTATTTGCTTTGAAATACTGTCCCAAACTGTTTATTTATCAAAATATTTTTTTTTGTTTGTTGAAATATCTCGTTTCCAAAGGCATAAATTTCAAATTAAAATCTTCTGATATGGGGGTTAAAATGTCTTTATCACACTAAACTTTAGAAATGGTTTTTGAATGTGTAAAATGATGGTAATCTGTGCAAGAAGAGCAACGTGACACGTTACTTGAGGTGGCAGGAGATTGGACTGGGACGCATTTTCTTCCATGGACTGCACCAAAAACATTTATCTTGTCCAAGTGAGAGAAGTTGGTTTTAAAGACAAAACTTAATATTACCTGTGTGTAAAACAGGAGTACCAGTTCTTGTGATTAATTTGTAAAACCTGCATCTCTGTGAACACTCACTTGTTCAATAAGAAACAGAACAAAGGCTGGAATATCTCTTTAGATTTTCTTTCAGAAGAAAATAAAAAGAAGAAGAAAAAAGAAGAAATAGCCTGAGGTGTATTTTATTTGGCAAATATAAAAGTACAGGCATGAGTAGGTTAACTTCAAGCTGACAAGGCACGGTTAGTCATCAATTAATTAAGTTCGCAAATTAACTCCTGACAGAATTTCCACTAACTTTAGCAGCATTTGGTTGCCACTCCAGGTGATTTCACAGGAGACTTTTTAAAGTGAAATAACAGATAAAGAATAAAGGGGGTTTAGTGGTTCAGTATTTGTCACAGCTGTAATCAAGCTGACACATTTAGACACTAATTAAGGGGTGTTTTCTGAGGCTTTCCCAGCTCCTCTAGCATACTGGGATGAGTGGTCATGGCTTGACTGCCCCTAGGACTGATAAATCTCGAGGGTCCTACCTGCCTCTGTGGTTCACCTGAAGTCATGTATTTGCTTCTTCCAATGCTTCTTCGCTTAATTTCTTTGTAGATTCATTCACAGGACTCATCAACATAATGACTGACATCATTTGGCGCTACACTGGAGATTTTATGGCCCCTGATATCGTTTGCAGGGTCGTTCGCTACTTCCAGGTATAAAAACCTCGTGGTTTGTGCCCTCATAGCTGTAAACTCTGACACAAACACTGCTGTGTAGAATTTTTTCTAGCAACAAAAGTGCTAAATGTTGAAAACGTTCATTTAAAGGTCAAACACGTTAAAGCGTATTAAATATTTTAAATTCTGTGGACAGGAAAAAGGAAAAATACCTATGTGAACATACAAGGGGTGGGGGGGTGTCTTTTTTTTTTTTTTTTGCAGTAAGTTTTGAAATATTCCTAGTTCAGAGTTCTCACTGACATTCTGCAATAGATGTGTCTCAACTGTTGTCTCATTATACTTTCTGCCCCAGGTGGTCCTTCTCTATGCCTCAACTTACGTCCTCGTGTCACTAAGCATAGACCGGTATCATGCCATAGTTTACCCCATGAAGTTCTTGCAAGGAGGTAAGAGAATTTCGGTACCTTGTTATTGCTGTAGACATTATTGGATAATTTTTTAGTTCTCAAAATTCTTAACCTTGT
>VYZP01079353.1:1788-13207 GCA_013400635.1 Hypocryptadius cinnamomeus | reverse complement strand
TTTGCTTTTCATGCTGTTAAGCTTGAGAGTGTTTTGAAACAATATGGCATCTGTTGGTGGAGAATTTCCTGCTGACTTCATGTGCATCAGTGAATGTGTACAGCAATACAAGGGACTGAAGGTAAATACTTTTTGTGTGTACTTCAGTTAGACTGAATTGCTGCAGGAACTCATTGGAGACACATTTCCTTGTGCATTCCTTTCACTGTATTTGTTCTACTGTTGTTTTGATCTCAGCCATTTTCAGACTTCTTACCATTAAAACTGTTTCTGTTCATCTGGCATATTTAGGCTGTTTTGCTGCCTGAGGTTTCTAAATTTGTCCTGAACAGGAAATCTCTGGTTTCGTGTCTGTTTGGTCTCAGTTATTGTGAATGCAGTGTAGTTGTGGTTCCTGATGACTTCTGCCCCCCCCTCTCCCCAAGCACCACTTGTCACAGATCTTTTGTCTTCTGGAGGCACAGAAACAATGTTTCAGATATTTTGTAAACAAATGATACAGTGATGGAATACAAAGAAATCTGAGTTGGGTGTAGCCAGACCTCTGCTTTTGAGAGTACAAATAAGTAATCTCCTGCTTGAGTGCATCATTTTAGTGATAGTGTTCTCCTGAATGGTATGATAAACATTTAATTCAACTCAGTGGTTGTTTTCCATTAGCATTTCCCTTTGAAGCTTATTACTTCTGTTTCAGACTTGAAGAGGCTTGTGTCTGCTTCAACATTTTTCTTTCATTTTTCCCCTTCTCACTTATTTTGCCTTTCCCACCCAGCTCTATTGTTCTGGCAAGATATATTATCAAATTTTAATAGTATGAAACTGCATTTTGGGATCAATTTTGTTTTAATTAGTCTTTGGAGGAGTGTTGTTTTTTGTCTTCACTTAACACATAAGGAACCCTAAGAGACTTTTTTGGCTTATAATGACAAGTCTGTAGTTGTGAGTCACATTGAAGTGCAAGAATAAATCATGAGTGCTCTCAAACTGACAATCTGTAGATTGGTGGAGCTGCTTTATGGCCTTGTTTCCCCTCCCTGATTGCTAGGGGTCCAAAAATCTACCCACCATGTTACCAAAAAGATCTGACTATAAGGGTATAGGTGTTCTGATCACATGATTAGGAGTTCTTCTCTCCAGACACATCTGTGAGCACCTGTGTGTCACAAGACAGGGATACCATCATCATCTTGACTAGACAAGAGAGGCAGTTCTAGTCAAATGGTGCCCTTGTGCTGACCATCCCTAGTCCATTGACCACAATATTCATGCCCTTCACGTGAGGCTGCATGCATTCTGGTTAGACAGAGATGGCTGATGGGGATGTTTCTGGTATATAGTCTTCAAATACCTTCAAAAAAGCCCATCTGTCCCAACCCTTCCAATAAAAATAATTAGTTCTGATGAAAGATTGTGGAATATTTGTCTACCTCTGGAAATCTGTAAGAAGAGATAGTCTTTGGAGTTCATATCTTATCTCTGTAAGAATTTCAAAACTTATGTCTATGCACTAGACACATTTCTTAATGAACTAATTTGAATTACCTCTAACTATTAATATCCTAATTCCTGAAGATGACATGTTACTATGATTTTAAGATATATTTTCTGTGTTGTCTGATCCACTTTGAGTTTGTGGGCATCAGTACAACTTTGCTGTTTTTCATTTTCATCACTGCCTGTGCCTGGAACTACCTGGTACTCCCAACAGCATTTATTCTTGCATTGATGGAGTAAAAATGATGGATTAAAGCCTGAAGGGACTGGTAAAATTACTAGTTTTCATTTTGCCAGCTATAAAATTTTTCTGAGTTTTAGAAGGTGGCAATGGCCATACTGGCTTAGGCTGAAGCTGTGTCTGACCCATGGCATGAGCTCTCATATCTGCCAAAGTTGAATAGCTAGAGCAAAGTAAAAATGAGAGGTTGGTCATATGCTCTCAACTGTTTTCGTTTAGTAGGATTCTTGAGCTGTTGCGAGTTACATTGATTTAGTACAATGCTTGGTAGTTCAGCAGAATAAAGTGTGGAGTAGTTGAATGAAAAGTTGTGAAGACAGGTTCCAAAGGAATTAAGCTCATTCAGAGGCAGCAGTTCCGTTTTGTGTGTAGGAGCAGCTGTGGTGCAGCAGTCGTGGATGCTGGGGAACTGCACTACTGCAAGCAGCCAGTCTGGTCTGGGCTCTAAGCAGCAGCAGCAGCCACTGCTGTGCAAGGCACAGGACAGAGCTCATGGGCAGACCCACCAGGGCATTTACTGACTCATTGGTAACTCGCAGGGAAACCTAACTTGTCCAGCTCTCCTTGCTTCCATGTAAACTTCTTGTGTCGATATTGTGGTTTGGCAAGAAATTCTGCAGGTCTCTTACATGAAGAATCATCCTTTTCTGTTTTGAAGCTCCTGCTTGCTTACTTTAATCATCTGAGGTGTGTTACACAGAATGGTAAGACATGGAGAAGTAATTGATTCTACCTGGTATTTTCATGCCTTTTTAAATTTTCTAATCTTCTTTCATATTCCCTATAAATCATTTCTTATGGAAGGTGGCAGCTTCTACTGTTGTTGCTTTCATGGAAACCACTTCAAGCCGGGATTGCTTTCCCCATAAAGTTCTGAACTCTGAGCTACAGTATGCCTTTACATCAATTTGTGTTTGTCATAAATAACCTCTGCTGCTAATGTGAATGCACTGAATCATGGCCATGTTGAGTACGAGGCTTTTGACATCTTTTTGCCTTAGCTATGCTTGAGTCAGTTAAAAATCATTATTTGTAGGTGTAAATGAAGATAAAGCCACAACTGGTTGGTCGGGTTTCTTTTAACAAGTTACTTAGAACTTTCCTAATTTACTGCTGAATAAGATGGATTTTCCTAGACTTTTGTGTGTCCTGCTACAGACAGAGCTTCCTTGTCCCTTCCAGCAGGAAAAGTGCCTGTGAATGGTAGATAGTCTTTACCTTCGTGTACTTCCTGAGTCAGGGTTTATTCCTCTGACAATGTATAAGCCAGTCTGAGTTGAAAAAAAAAACCAAAAACTCCTGATATGTGGCATGTGGGGAAATAAAGCTGAAGCACGGTAGTCCTTAGGAGACTTGCTGTTGTACCTGATACAAACATACAAAATTTGTGTGTAGCACCCCCCCCAGCTGCACACCTGACAGCAGTGATCTACTGTACTAATGTGTCATGTGGTACTGTGTGGATTCCTCAGAAGAATTTAGGTGCCTCTAGCCTAAATATAATGTCACCAGAAAAAATGGCTCTGACTTGAAACTATTCTCTGAGCAGCACTGGATCAATTTGCACTGTACTGTGACTGTATTGACCTGTTTGTTATCGTGGCCACAGACAACACAGAATTGCCCTGCTCGGTGGGGAAGTGAGTCAGCTTCTATTAGATCCTCTTTTTCTTTTTCATAAGCTAGACTTTCCTGAATTTGAAAGCTTTTTACCACAACTTGCAACGCAGCACTCTAGCACATGAGAAACTTTAATTCCATGCACCAGCACCTCTTCTGTAACAGAACAGATTGTGGTTTAACCTATGCTGTGGATGCAATAATAAGTATTTTGTAAAAAACATAGATGAGGTTGGGATTTAGAGGCACATAACAAGAGGCATGTAATATAAAAAGCATCACCATCTTGGAGTGTGTTTGAGAATTTTTCTGATTTGGCCTAATTTCCACAGCCCCTTTTTTAAAAAATTATATTTGCTTGACCTTTTGTGAGAAATAAGTTTGTGTAAATGATGTACAACATTGCAAGTTTAGTATTGGCAGCTGCTATTATAACTATCTTTTTAACAATTTCTTTCTTTTAAGTAGGCTCAGCTTCACTATGGCCTAGAATTCCATGCAGCTGAATACCATCAAAGTGTTTTGTAATGTGACTGGGTGTCAATTCACTGTTTTAATGTAGTTTCTCCTTTACTTTTTTCAGAAAATCATGATGGCCTGCATCAAGTAGTACATGAACGCCTGGGGGAGTTGCTGCGTGTTTTAAAAGCAGTGATAAATAAACATCAGACTCTAAATTCAGTTGATATTCTTAGTGCTGCAGGAACAGTAATTGCAAAAGTAAAAGGTAAGGAATTACTACTATCTTTCATATTCATGGAAAATTGTAATTAGTGACTTGATTGGCTTGGAGTTATAGATAGAATTATACATATACAGAAGAAACTGGGGGTTTTTTAAGTGTTAATACTGTAATACTTGTTTCAAAAAATGCCTTCCCTAAGTGAAGAGTAATATTAAGTAGCTTGTTCTTTCATTGATTTGATAAAATTCTGCTTATAGAAAGCTAAGTGAAAACCCACATTGAATTCTAAAAGAACAAGCCTTTGATTTTAAGCTTTTCTTTACCTGAGTATCACGGAATAATATCACAGAGTAATAAATCTGCCGTTTATCTACTTTGAGATTTGCCAAGAATCTTTCCCTAAGTTTGTGAATCTGTAGGGATGGTACTGTATTTATATGAGGTGAAGAAATCTCTGAGCAATTCAAATCTGAATAGTTGAAGAGTTATAAATTCCACAAGCGCATCGTAGCCATGTGTCAATAAAGGTGTCAATAGCACCAAGAAAAAGTGTTGCAGACATGTTAATACTTTCTGTTGTTGATCTTTGCTACTGCGGTTCCTGGCGTGCCAGACAAATGCAAACAGTGAAGCACTCAATTGCTCCAGCCCCAGAAACCTGTTCCTTCTTTGTGTAACCTTTGACTGCAGCTCTTCTGCTCTGGAGTCTGGTATATTACTGTGGAACCAGCTTTGAGTGGGGTTAAATCTCTACCTCTTGCCTGTGTTAAATCATGTAGGATATATTCCTTCAGAGACACATAGTTTAGTTTTTCTTCTTTGACTAGGTCTTCCCTCTTGTTTCCTATTTGTCTTAGTATGTCTGAAATGTATTGTTGATTCAGTAAAGTGGGGATATCAGTTAAAATGCTAATGTGTTTAGCTTCCTGATTCCTATATATTGGACTCTTCCAAGCTTCTTATGGATTCTCCCTATTGATATATGGTTTTGCCTGTTTGTTTGATCTTGGCAGGTAGTAGCAGACTACTTTGCATTTTCTTCGTGTTATACATAGTTTCCTGTAGTTCTGTACCTGTATTTCAAATGATCATGGGACAGGACTATAACTTCTGCACTTGCTTTAGAGGTTTGTACATTACAGCAGAAACACAGGGGGTATCCCTTGTGGTGCTGTTTGCTTATTGGTCATGGGGGAGAGTTGAAGTACACACATACAGTGGTATTCAGTGTTTAGTGAACATGTTAATTCTTTAGTGAACATAATTCTTCCACCTCCAACAAGCTGTTTCCATGCTTAAGTGCTGTGGTAAGATGACTATGTCCTCTACTCTGCCCTAATTTCAGTGGTCACAGGACAATGTTCAACTTATTTAATTTAAGAAATGTTGAGGAAAAGTGACCTAAGGTATGCAAGTAAATCATATACTACTGTTTTAATACCACTCTCAAGCTTAACAGCATGAAAAGCAAAATCCACAGAAGTCTAAAGCAGGACCATGTCCGTGATCCTGCAACACTTAGAGGCCCTCTCTGGGCACTTGAGCTCAGCTGTTCACTCAGGTGACTGGTTTCCTGCAATCTCCTGGAGGAATGAGTCAGCCCCCTACCTCTCAAAAGGAGAAAACCAGCTCTTAAAACTGAAAAGGGGGAGTGGGGCTGGGGGGCGGGAAAAGGCTTGGATAGAGTTTAGCAGCCTATCTGAAAATCATCTTTCACTAGGGGTTGAACTGTCATTTACAAGAGCTGAAAACAAACAGTACTGCCTCAATATTTGTAGCAATTGATACAAACAAGTACTTCGATATGAAGATTTTGGTAATGCCTGTCAGTGTTTGCTCAGACACATACTGTATTTGTGACACCTCTGGAGATGGGAATGGTGTGATTCCAGACTTCAGGACTCTTTCTGAATGATGCTTCAGTCCTACTTCTCTGTGAGCAGCGAAGCCTTTGCTGTATGAAAACAGACTACCTCCCCCCAACATAATCTGTGGTAAATGTGAAGGCAGTTTGCCTTTAGCACCTGTTTGGTTTTTACAGCTGTTCTTTTTCTGAAGATCATGCTGCTCCAAGTTTATATTCAAACTGAAGTGTATGACAGCTGGTACTGAGAAAGTGGAAATAAAAGTACAGCACATTGTAGTGATCATAAGCATATCAGACCTCAGATTTGCTTACTTTGACCTGTGTGTAACACATGCATTCACATGTTTTCAGCTGTGGTTATTTCACCAGAGGTAATGCAGCTTTTGAATAAACAGGAAGCTACAAGAATGTGAGGAGCTGGTAGAACATATCCAGTATCCTTTTTCCTCTGGCTTCCCTGTCTTTGTTAATGTGACATTATGAAAAGTTCATGTGACTCATCTGTTTCTTGTCATTGGAGGACAGAACTATAAAAAGATATGGAAGCACTCTGTAGTTGGATTTATGACTAGGAAGAAAATTAACCTGCCATGGAAAAATTCTGATGTTTATTTAGGAGAGGATGAAATAGAAACAAGCTGAGATTTACATGTAATTCCACCACCTGGTTTTTGAGTCTTTGCATAATGTCAGAGTTTCAAATCCAGTTTTTCTTTGGAACTTCATATAGGGACATAGTGCTATTATAACAAACAAATGCCTTTTGCTCTTCATTAAATCAGTTACAGTAACTTTGGAACCTTAGTGACTTGTGAAGTCTTAGTGTCTTGTGAAGTGGTCTCATAACTATGACAAATTGCACTGTGCTTTAAACATAGTGTACAGTGCAGATGGACTACCCCCCTTTAGATTACTGCAAGTGTGAATATTACAAAGGCTAACAAAAATTACAGTGTGTGACCATCTTTCAAGCTTCTTCACCATTTTTCAGGACCTTCAATGGGAATGATACAAATGTGCCCCTCGTTCTGCCTTGGATGTTCAATGCTTTTCCTTTTAGATAGATTGAAGGAAAAACTAGCTGTAACATGTTAGCTGAAACGTGGTATGGAGAATCATGCTCGGCAGTACAGGTTTGTCAGACTTGTGCTACTTTGGACTGAGGTTGAGGGACAATGGTGGTGAGAAGAGTGGGACATGACACATTTGATTTCTTTGGTTATATGTTGGACATGACACATTTGATTTCTCTGGTTATATGTTGGACATGACATGCCTCAGTGGGCCTCTTTGGACTCTACTGCTTATACATGCCTACTTGAGTGCTTAGTGAAAAATGTCTTTTAAATGGCACCTCACGTGACCTGGAAGAATTGAGATTCACCAAAGCATCTTTCTCGGAACCTGTTTAGGCTCCCGTTTCTGTAAGTCACTTCCCATTCTGGCACAGCATCACATTCATAGTTATTTCTCCACTCAGTGCCTTTAAATAGTTGATGGCCCCAGAGTACATGGTTCTCCTGATCCCATGCTGAAGTCAAGTTTGTACTCTTCTTCTGTTCTTAATTACACCTTTTGACTTAATCACCAGAATGAATACTGATTCCTGGTAAAGCTGAAAATTACACTTGTCTTATAGAAGTTTCCTATTTAAGCATAGGCTTTTTTGTTGTAGTTCTATTAAGCATAGGCTTTTTTGTTGTAGTTCTGCATCAAAAAGAAACACCTCAAACAAGAAGTAAAAAACTGAAGTAATTCAGTTTTGTTGGTGTATCTGTGATGTTCATTCAGAGCAAAATTTATTATGGAAGGAGTAGGAAACAGTTCCTTGAAATTGTCTTGTTGGCGTCCAGCTCAAGTTGGGGAGGCTGCCAAACCTGGTAGTAAGTACAGGCTGGTGAAATGATATGGCAATAAGGACTAAAAGTAGAACAGTGGGGCTTGGACAGCCTGTTGATCTTCTCTAGAATACAAGACTATTCTTCTGCCTATTTCCAATCTCCATACTATTGCTCTTTTTACTTATATTCCTCTCCCCATTTATTTTACATGTTTTTGAAGAGGAGATGTAATAACAAAAGATATTACAAGTCTTTGTTTTCAGAGAGGGAGTGGTCTTTTGGTCTTTGTTGGGTTTTTTGTTTGCTTGGGTAGTTGTTTTGTTTTTGACATAGTTCTGAAAGGTTTTTGAAATCATTGTTGTGAGTTTAAAGATGAAATTGGTTGCAAAGGTACTCAGTTCTAAGAAGTCAGCTGGTTGCTTACTTCTTATAAGTCAGACAGTAAAGCATGGATTGAGGATGTATTCCTGTCTAAAAAATACATGGTGATGCTATTATATATCTGTCATGTATGAGAAAACTGACCTGCAAAGAGCAAATTCTGTGAGCTTGTCCAGGCTCTGCAGACAGCTGGCAAGGCAGCTTTGATGCTGTCAGTCCTGCACGTATGTGTGGGCAGCAGGCTTGAGGCAGCCAGTGAACTTGTGCTGCCTCCAGCATGGCTGTGTCCCATGGGCTGTGTGCCTGTGAGCTCACTGGGAGCTATCCATCACCTTCTAAAGGCCCTGCTTGCCCTTTGGTCTCCACAGCTGTCAGCCTTTCCTTCATCGTTTTAGAAGCATTGCTCAAATGTCCTCAGGCAATGCTTCAGCTTCTGGGATTCTCACTTCCAAAACCTTCATGGCTGTTTTGGGTTCCCCAGCCTGGTCTGTGCTTGATTAGAAAAAGTTTTGATGGCATGACCCAAGAGCTGAAACTGCAGCATACTGCAGCATTTTAATGAGATTGCCAAACCCACCTCAGTTTGAAGACAGCTTTGGAAATAAAGATCCACTGCGAGATAGGCTTGCATTTCTGGTACTGCATTTGGATTTTAAAGTACCGCTGTCATATGATTTTTTGAAGTTCATTATGTGTCATCTGAAATCTTGCTTAAAAGAGTTGTCTAGTTGTATTCTTGCTTTGAAATCTGTAGAACTATAGATAGATAGCTGTCATTTCCAGACATGGCAAGATTACTATAGTTCATTGTTGTCAGTAGCTATTGTGTGCAGTCAGGATGTCCTGGGGAAAGAGAGTGCGTGGTTTAAAGTTGACGTTAAGTACATCAGCATTCCAGTGGTGGTAAGCTAGAGAAAAGCTGGTGGTGTTCTACTGAATTACTGAGAGATTAGACTAACCTGTTTTGGGAGAAGTGAAAAGAAGGAAATCTGAAAAATTTGATATTTGTTATTCCTTTTGTGATGGATCCTGAAAAGAAAGGATTTCTCTGGCATATAAAGTGTAAAGCTTAACAAAACTCTTCCTGGAACAGGAAGGCAGAGTGAAACAGACGGCATTTCTTTAGGGAAAGGCTCTCTATATTAGTTAGCTGACTGAAAGAAGTGCTCTCTCTCCGAAGACACTGTGGCTAATGGATATACAAATGTTTCCATGGTAAGTGCTTTGAATACATAGACAATTTTTGCTAATTCCTTCTAATTTTGAAACAGTTTGCATTTCGTACTGGCTCTTAAATGATTTTTCCAGTCATTAGGGGCTGGTAATCAATAGGTCTCCTTGTGACTGTTGTTGCTTAATGATTTGGAATGCAAAGTTTAGACTTACGCACAACATTATTTCTGGAAAACTGAGGTTTTCAACTAACCTGAATTAAAAAAAGAAAACAAATCCACTACTATTTACAAAGTTATTAAAAAAAAAAAATCTGTGGAACTTTATCAAATCTCATTTCAAACGAAGGTGCCAGAGGCGTTTTTCTTTTTTTTGTAATTACAAAGTGTAGCCGAATGAAGAGGTAGGAGAAGCTGTAATTTAGTAGTGAACTGTGTCAATAGAGACTGGTAATGTTGTTATAATATGTGAGTATTGTTTTTTGCTGTAGGCTTATTACAACATTATTTTGTGTTTGCAAGTAATTGTAAAAATAGCCCATGAGAAGAATATGTATTTTCTGTAATGGCTTTATATAGAAATAGTTGTTATAAAATGTTGATCAAGTCTGTTGACATACTGTGTAAAAACGAATGGATTTAACTGTGTTACTTTACTGGTAAAAAACTTTTCCTTTCACAAAGGAAGTCTAATGGGGGAGCAGATTACTGTACTTTCTTTGTTTGTTACCCATTAGTATTTAGGCACCTGGCAGGAAGTTTGAATACTTTTTAAGATTAAAGCCTGTTAATTTGCTGAGAAAATTTGTATAGAATGGGTAACATTTTAACACTATTTTATTTTTGCTACTTCTACAAGTCATTGTATTCTATTTGTACTTGAACTGTAAGGAAGACAAATTAACCTTGTTAAATTCTGCAAAAAGTGATGTGTGTTGAGTACCTGTACATGTGTCCTTGCAGTACCTCTAAAATAGGTGTAGGCATGAGTGATTTACACATCTAGAGAATTAAGAATATTGCATTGCTTAAAAAGAAAACTTTAAAAAACAGTAAACTGAAAAAAAAAAACTTAAAAAAAATACTAATGTGAAGTTGTCATTTCTCACAATGTAACTCTGGGTAAAACTTCCCTCCAGAGCATACAGCTTCAGCTCAATGGAATGTGTGCAGCTTTTCTACAAAAAATCTCCCAGTCACCATTGCTTAAGGAGTTAAGTTGAAACCAGACAAAAATGGTTGTGCTTTTAGTCTTGTCCTTTCTCCCTCCATCTTCTTGTTTAGTAGTTGTTAATAGAAACTCTGGATGAATCATTCTTCTTGTCTCATTATTCCAGCTTGTCATGGGAGTGTGCTAAAGGCTGGGTTGAGTAGTTGAGTACTTGATCACCACTTTAAACCATCTAATTTGTCCAGCAACACTCTTCTTCCTATTTGGGACCACCAATAGTTACACTGAGTTTCTTCCCCACTTTTAGCAGGAAAAACTGAGGGGCTTTTGCCAGACTGTGGAGCTAATAATTGAAGGGTTTTGCAGTGGACTCCACCTTTTGATAACTTGATGCTTGCCTGTACACAAGCCAGAAATGCTGTATTCTGGATTGCGATCAGTTGAGGGAGCACCCCCACAAACTACTGCTCCTGTTTGGAATTCTGAAATTTCTACTAAGAAAAGGAACAGCTGTTCAATATCTGACTGCATTTGTGAGCTGCTTTGTGGTGGTGCTGCTGCTGCTGCGTGATTTGACTCTGGTTGGTAAATGACTGGTTTTGTTCATGCATTACCAACATTTCCACACAAAGCTGCTCTTTAAGTGGGAAGATACAGGAAGTGCAAGAGTAATCTGATTTCATTGTGGGAAGCATCTGGATTGTGTTAATTTTTTTCCTTTAGTGTTTACTTTCTTACTAATCTTCTTTAAAACCACGCTTTTTCAATTTTTCAGAAAAGCATAATGTTGCATGTTCTGTAGGAGACTTTGTGTATAAAATTTGTCTCTAGGCCTGCTAAACTTGCTTAATTGACCCCACCTCTCACCCTTTGGTTTTCTTTTCTTTTTTTTTTTCTTTTTTTTTTTTTTTTTTTTTTTTTTTTTTTTTTTTAAGGGGGGATTTTTA
>VYZP01079339.1:1143-25082 GCA_013400635.1 Hypocryptadius cinnamomeus | reverse complement strand
ATAATAATAATAATAATAATAATAATAATAATAATAATAATAATAATAATATGTAAAATTGTCTATTAAAATCTCTCCTTCTTCTGGCTGGTAGAATTGCTTTTTTTAGAAAAAAGCTATGGCCACAGCTGGAGGGCCTTAAGGAGAAAACTTTGTTGCATGAGCACCTAATTGATTAATACTAGACACCCACACTATATTTATTACTTCTGCTGCCAAAGTTTTGCTCTCTGGTGCCAGCAGAAATCAGACTGGCACCTCAGAAAGTATTCACTCACAGTTCATTGTTATTAAAAAGAACCTGAAACAAACAAAACAACAAATCCTGAGCACTCAACGGCTTGTGTTTATACATCGCCTGAGGCCTTTGTGCATAGCTGAAGCATGTGCATCATATGGTCAGACATATCTTTATTCAAATCTAAGCTACAAAATGGATAGTGCAGTGAGAGCATAGACCATACCTCACAGTACTTTGCAGAGAGAAATATTTACAATAACTTCTGCCTCGATTATGAGGAAGATATCAGGCTTCTGAACTTCATCATTTCAATATCTAAATGTATAAGGGGTGGAGAGGGAGTCCAGAAGGCATGTGAGGCCCATGGGAAGAGGAAGGAAAAGACTCAAAAAATATTGCATTGTTTACTAAGATTACCAGATCATAACAAACAAAAATGGAAACACCACTGGAGATATTTTTGCAATCCTCATATAGAAGCCTAGCTCTGATCCACTGCGCTGCATACAGGTAATAAAGATATAACAAATGAGTATTATTTTGAGCATTTAGTGAAAAATTAGTATTGGCTCCCTAGAAGCCACCCACTCCACTGTCATTCTGCATAAGTTGTTCTACATCTAACTGTTCTAAAACAAATGAATCAGGACATGCTCTTGGGTGTTCTGCAGCTTCTCCACTAATTAATTCAGACTTTTCTTCACTTGCATTTGAAAGAGAATATGAAGGCAAAAAGGTTTGTGGATTTTTGCCTCTATAGCTTCTCTCATTATGCAGCTGAGTGTGATTTAGCCCATGCATGTATAGTCAGCAAGCAGAACAAAACTGCTGAGCACCCACAAATACTGCTGAAATCAATAGAAACTGCAGGGACATTGTGACTTTGAGACACAGCTTATCCTTCTTCAGAAGCATAGTCATAGGTGGAAGGCCTTATTCTGAAGCTGTGTAAAAACGATTTCGGTACTGGTGGGTTTCCATCTGTTTCATTTCCAGAGGGCAGAGTCAGGCACACTGTACCAAACAGGCCAAGTCCCAGGGCAGGGTGGGAAGAAAAGAAGGAAACCTCTGTCTCAAGATGAATAGAGTTCAGAAGAATCACAAACCCATTTGTGCACACAGGCAGCAAATCCACGGTTGGCAAAGTTATTCTGTGAGCAACACATCACTTAGTGCTGCAAATTAACAGGCCCAGCAGAGGCTCCCAATGAAAAAAACTTTATTTTATCTAGCTTGGTTGAAGATGGAGTGTTTGGCATTCAAGGACAGTGCAATGGAGATATCCTACAAGGCTCGTCCTCATTCCATCTCTTGTTAAGCACTGCCATCAGAAGGGCAGGAGAGATGCATGGTAGTCATAGCACAGCAGTCACAAGCATTTTCAAAGCTGAAAAGGCCAGGCTGTACAGCCCATCTGCCTTCATCATTACTGCCAGAGGTTGAGATGTCTCTGTATGATTGAGAGGAGTACTAAAAAGGCAATATGATAGCTGACCTGTTTAAGGAAAAGTTCTTGCTTACAGTACAAAGACTGTAGTTAACACTGCAAAACATCATCAAAGAATGTGAAGGAGACAAGAGGGAGTCTAAGATCTGAAGGCATTAAAAGCTGCTTTTCAGCAAGTTCTCCTGGGTTCAGATTCCATCCCTTTCCCAGCAGAGGGCTAAACTGAGAAGCAGGAATACAAAATGCAGTAGATTCCCTACATGACACAGACAGCTAGCATATGCCTCAGGTGGTAGAAAGTACCTGTCAAACAAAACTGAAAGATATGTTCAGCAATGTCCTCAAAATACTCTGTTGAGACACAAGACGTAGAACCTGGTGACATTTTTTTCAGAAAAGTTTGAATTCATTGCTTTTAGAGGAAAATAGGAGTGGATCCCCAAAAGACCCCACTAGAAAGACAACTAGTGGCAGGGAGCAGCAAAAGAACAGTGGCTGCCCAAGGGTCTGTGTGTGCAAGGAGAACCACCCCAGCCACGAGCAGGGCAGCTACAGGGCACCAGGGAACCCCCAGCTCTGGGCCCTGGGCACCTCCCTGGAGATGGGACAGTGATGAGCTGGGATGTGGGCCCAGCTTGGTGGGGCCCATGAGTGGGTACAGCAGGGCAGGGCTGTATTGAGCTGGAGAGCAGACTCTGCTGTGGCATTACTGAGGCAGGGCTGGGCAGGGACAGTCAAGGCTGCTGGCATCCCTAAAGCCACCACAACTTGCACAGCACCATCAGCAAGAACTGTAAACATGGAGAGCATTGCAGTTTTTGGTTTAAATTTTCCAAGTTTCACAGCTACTTAATAAAATTTTACTTGCTACTTGTAAACCCTGTAACATCCCGTTACAGGTCCTCACATTTATTTGCTTTTCTAGTGTAAGAAGTGCATTGATCACAGTGGCTTCAGTGAAAGGCAAAGTCTCATTGGAGCCTAGAAGTAGAAAAATAGCTTTAAGGCTGAACAAGGAATATGTGAGCTGCTGAAGGAGACAGGTGATTTAGTAACAGCAGGCAAAAATAACATCGATGTATTTAATGCCATCTGTCTCACTAAGGTCTACCATATCCCTGTGATTAGTGAAAGGGATCATGGAGATCTACCAGCAGTCCATTAGGACTCAGGGATTAATGGAGAGAATTCAGCCCACACAAGCTCATGGGATCCAACAGGCTGTATGCTTGCAAGGCTGCTCTCTGTTACCTTTGAAAGCTCATAGAGATCAAGTGGTCCCACATGACTGGAGGAGAGCAAATGTTGTATCAATCTTCAAAAAACTCAAAAGGTAAGGGAATTTGAAGTCTCACCTTGACGTCTGGAAAAAAAAATCACAAAGCAAGTATTTTTCAAGAGTGTTTCTGGGCACATGAAGTGGATAAGGTGACCATCTATTTAGCGTAGATTGTCATCTAGGGTAAAATTACTAGATTTGGGGATGAAGGGAGAGCAGTGGATGTCATTTAATTTCATCTTCAGAGATATTCTTTACTCTCACAACATTCCTTTATGCAATTTATGATGTTATGATCTGTATAGGTAGGCAATTAGATATGAGAAAACCTGTTTGAATGATCAGTCTCAGAAGACAATAGATAGCCCATCCTACTGTATCTGGAGGCTAGCAACAAGCAGAGCACCACAGAGGTCTATCCTGGGACCTGTCCTTTCTAATATACTTATCAGTGACTTGGAGGTAAGTGGCTGTACACACTTTAATCAAGTTTGCACATGCATCAAATTAGGAGAAAGAGCTGATATGCTAACAGCAGGAGTTTTTAAAAGAGATCTAGACTGGAGGAATAGGCCAGCAGGAACTTTATTCATTTCAAAATGAAAAATTCAAAGTCCTGCACCTGGGTAGAAATGAGGCCTTGCACAAAGGCAGACAGAGGAGTGATAGGCTGGGAAACAGCTGTACTGGAAAGGACCTTGGGCAGCCAGCCAGCAGTGTGCCCTGGCAGCAAAAAAAGTCACGGCATCCTAGGTTGTACTATCATAGCTAGTAGATGAAAGCGCTTCATAGACCACATCTCAAACACCACATCCAATTTTCCCCCCTCAATACAGACATTGATGAACTGGAGCAAGTTCAGCAGAGCTCAGTGGAGAGCTACTAAGACATTCAGAGGTCTGGAGAATTTACCCTGTTATTAGAAACTGAGCTAATTTGGCTTGCTCAGCCTGGAGACCAGACTTCAGAGGAACCTAGCTGCAGCCTTCTAATATCTACACAGAGGTCACAGAGACGATGGAGACAGGTTCTTCAAAATGATGCATGATGGGAAGAAGAGACACAGCAAGCATTTCAAATGAGAGACTGAGACTGGCTGAAGGGAATTTTTTTTCACCACAAGGGCAGACAGCCATAGGAACAGATTACTCAGAAAAAAATCTCCAAGGAGGGAGACTGCACGACTTAATTATACAAAGTATGTAAAATTCCAAGTAATCTGGTTTGAGCTCATAGCTGATCCTACTTTGAACATGAGGTTGGAGACCTGTTTAGTTTCGTTCCAAAATCAATTGTCCTGTGATGCTGTGATTATGTTTTCTCTCCAGTATAGAGGGTCTCAAAATCTCTTTGCATTTTCCAGAATATGCTACATCATGCAACCGCTATGACCAATCAAAATTGAAAATTACAGCTAAATCACAGAATTGCAAAAGGTTAAGATTAAGGTTAGAAGGGACCTCTCAAGATGTCTGGTCAAATCCTTCTGCTCAAGTTGGGTCAGGTAGAATAGGCTTCCCAGGAAAAGCAACATATGCAGAGAAATTTTTCACTCACTCTGCTCTTAAAGTGAATCTCTCTCCTCTTCAGAAACCCTTATTTAAAACAAAACAAAACAAAACAAAACGCCACAGCATCCAGTGACTTCTTTACCTGCAAATACCAACACAGAAATCAATCAATCAATCATCTCATCTGAAGAGCAGCAAAAATACACTAAGAATTCCTAAAAAACTTGGTGAAGTCTCGGGATTGTGGAAGTCTGACAGAAGATGACAAAAGCAAAGACACATGGAAAATCAAGGACACGTGGAAAACAAGATGGAACTGGTCTCAGGCAAACTTTCAGTGGCTTAATTTCTTTTAACTCATAGAAACATATCTGCAGCATATGAAGCTGTGTTGAGTACAGCAACTGGAAATAATGCTATGGATCCCCAGGCTGGAATTGTCGGATGCTCTAATAGCAGAGTAGATTGAGACTTTTTTGAATTTGAAATGTTACTTGGGACTTGATACTCATTTGTGCATTTGTCTTCATACATTCTGAATGATAGTTTCTGCTCACCTTAATACAAGCATAGGAGGAAGTAAAAAAGCAATTAATTAAACAATACGGAGGAAGGACTTAGGAGTTTCCCTGAAGTTACTTGGGAAGGTGAATTTTAAATATACTACAGAATAAAATTACAACTTTTTATATATTGAGACATGCATATTTCTCCCTCAAAAAGGTTTACACTTTCTCACCTGAACTGCCAACTGATTAACTTTTAATTTCATGATCTCTAGCCAATATTTCACCTAAAATAGAGAAAGTTATCATTGTTCTTATTAAAGATCTGGAGATTTACTCTTTTGTTTCCACAGCTCAAGGACTATAATTATAATTGAGATGTCAATGAATTCTTCTGTATCTACCATGTAGTATAATGTTTCCTAAGTGAATTATAAATACAGACTTTGTATTACTCCTAGGACTCTCTTCAAAGCTAAGTTTCCTAAGGTGTCACTTTATTCCTGGATAAATCTTACCTTAGTGAAACAATGAGTAATCTCTAGCATATATGCAGTTATCTCTCTTCCTCATTAAAATAGATGCTATCTGTACCAATAAAGCAGCTTATCCCTGCTTCTCTCCCCTGGACATGAAATACCTCTGCTGCTGCCAGTAGAACATTGCATTCATGTGCCTTTTTCTCAAAGAGATGATATACTTTTTTTGCTAATTCATATTAAGATAAAAGGAAATAGATTTTCAGGTATGTGAAGGACAAAAAGTTAATCTGGAATAATCAGCAGAGATTTACCAACTGCAAATCGTCCATGACCAACCTGATTGCCTTCTATGACGAAATTATGAGCTGCATCCCCTGGACCAGGGGAGAGCACTGGATATGATGCACTTTGGCTTTCATAAGAATTTTGACACAATCTTCCACAGAAGCTCAGAAAGCTGAGAAACTATGAGCTGACTGAACTGTGAGATATATTGAAAACTGCCTGGACACTGTGGGATCACAGTAATCAGTGGCTCAAAGTCCGGACATCAGGCAATAACACAATGAAAATCAGGGAGTTTATTCTGGGTCTGACATTGTTCCTCATCTTCATCAGCAACCTGAGTCATAAAAAAGAATGCACTTACTAGAAAATGCAAGGACAGTTCCACGTTAAGGAAAAGTTGACACATTGTACAGTAGTCTTAATTCACAGCAGTTTGAGAAACCTGTAAACTAGAGCAAGAGGAATTTCCCAAAGCTTAATAAGAAGAGCTGCAATATTCTGCACATGGGGAAGAACAACCTCACACTCAAGTACAGCTGGAAAGTGGCTGCCTGACTGACAGTCCTGCTGAAAGTACCAGGGACCATGACAGGTGCCAATGTGAATGTGAGCCAAGGGGCAGTCTCCCTGGGAAGCTGGAAAGCCAGTACTGAGCCACATTGAGGAAGGTGCAGCCAGCAGGTCAAGGGAGCTCCTGCACTGCAGAGACCATGTCTGGAAAGCTGTGCTCAGTCTGGGCCTCTGCAGCTCATGAAGGACGAGGAAGGGTTGAGTAAGATCCAGTAGAAGGCCATAAGGATGGCCATCAGTTGGGCCCTTAGCAGCGATTGAGAGAGGTGGGCTAGTTTAATCTGGCAAAGAGGGAGAGCTAACAACAGCCCACAGCTGCTTGAGAGATAGCTCCAGTGACCACAGAGACAACCTCTCATCAGATATGGCCAATGGCAAAACAAGGGCCAATGGGGAGTGGTTGCAGTTAAGAGGATTGAAGGACATTAAGAAAAAAATCATTGGAAAGATAGTTGGGCGCTATAGCATATTATTCACATAGGTGGAATCTCCAGCCTCAGAGGTTTTCAAGGTTGTCAGACAAAACAGATCCAGACTTGCTAACAGTCCTGCTTCGAGCAGAAGGATGGACTTGATGGCCTCCAGGGGCCACATCCAAACAAAATTTTAATTATTTTTGTGAAAAGTTTTGAAAAAAGTCACACTGACAAGTGCAACTAGCTTTTTAGAGTAATGCTTAGAAGAGTTATGGGATATGTCCTCTGTTCATGAAGTTTCTTGAATAAATGTAATCAATAAGAGTAAGAACTAACCCAAAACAGTAAGATCCCCCTTCATATTACCTGCAATTAAAGTTGTATATGACAATTCTTCACCTATTCAGGAACAGTAAGCATTTACTGAATTACAAATCAACATGGAAAGGCAGTTTTCCACAGGCAGAATGTGGCCTAGACTTTCATCAGAGAACAGCATGGAATGCCATTCACCTTCTATAATGTATTAACGTATTTTTGTTTTTACTGTCATGGCACCTTCAACACAGGAGCTCCAAAAGTGTCTAATATTTGTTCAGATAAAAGAATCATGAGCATTAATCTGTCAACTTTTTGGCAGCTCTCCCATGCAAATTTTTTTGAGTTTTGGTTTTTTTTTTTTTGTTTTAACGAGACTGAAAAGGGTCTGCCACTAAATAAAAATAAACTAAATAAAAGTAAACTGCAAATCAAAATCAATTTGTAGTATTTGATTTCTTCTTCCTGACTATAAAGGAAACCCCTGGAATATGATGCCTGTCCCAGCAAACTCTCAGCTAAAAAGCCTGCCTCCTACCATACCTATTATGTAATATCTGCGTATGCCAGTATTATACCAAATGCTTAAGTGTTTTTTCTTGCTGTTGGTCAGTGTTTTCAAATAATAAAAAAAAAAAAAATTGGTATGTAAACCACATAATTTTTGGGACCCACCTTATCTCCTTCAGCAAAACAATTTTCTTTTTAATCATTGCACTTATATCAAGCCACTCATCTTTAACAAAGCTAATGAGCTACTTAGTACTGCTGCTGCAGCCATTCAGTCATGCTGATTTCAATAGTATATAAAGAAACATATTGAGAGAAAACTGGAATCAAAAAGCCCACTTGTGGTGGAATTATAATATAGTTTATAGAAAAATCCTGGGAACTCACAGAGAATACTCAGAACTCATAAAAAGGTACTGAATTAACTGCATGTGCCTCTATCAATAAATTAAAGGCAAGGCAAGGGCTCAAATACCAGCCTACACTCATCGGTAACATTTAATTGCTAATATGTATACTCCATCAACAGTTGGCAATTAATATTCTCCCAGACAGTGGGAGATTAAGTACAGTCTGCAGGATGAGAGAGGTCAGGGACAGTGTGTTGTGAATGCATAAATGCAGTATGGTCCGTTCTATTTTCTGCCATAGGCACAAGAGTCTTCAAGAAAGCTGTTCAAAACAAGAACCAGCATTACACTCTCCTGTGGCCCAGAATCAGAATAGATATCAAAACCACAGATGGTATCAGGTAGCACCAATGCAACTGGTTTGTCCTTACTCCAGAATTAGTTCTCCTGTGCTTTTTAGCATGTATTCATTACAACACTACACTGCTCCTTCAAGGAGCTGTGTGTCTGGCATTCACTGCTGTAACCACAGCTCACAAAAACATTCCTGATAAGTCAAAAATGCAGAGCCTGGGTGCTGTACTGCTGACAATGCAGCCACAGCAAGAAAGAGCCAACCCAAGTGGGTAGAGTTTTTAACCAGTTTCCATCATGTGGCTTTCCTGCTGAAGCAGTAATATTGACAGTACCTGAGCTCAGCAGCTTCGAGCTAACTCAACTCATTCACCCCAGCTGCAGCTGCTACAACACAGGCGTACCACAAAGTCCAGCTTTCAAAAGCCAGGGATCTTCAAAGGCTTCTCTCAGCTGCTGGCCAGCCCTGGAGTCCAGGCTGGTTGGAGCTCACGGGACACACAGAGAACAGTTCAACCTGCCTTTGTGAAACAGAAGCTGGGGTGATGTGAAACCCCCACAGCATTGACAGAGATCCTCAGTGGCACCTTCTCAGGCCCAAACTGTACCCAAAGACTGAGCACACCCAGGGGGTCAGCCCCACAAGTGAACAGGCAGGTACAAAATTCCCCCCTCTATCACACCAGAGGGTTTTTCTTCAGTGATGTTGGGCGTAGGGGAAGTAGTTTTAACCATGTGGATATTTAATCATATAACTTCATCAGGAGAAGCATTACATGTCCTCCCAAAGAAGAACATCCAGATCAAGAGTGTACCTTAAAAAGTAGTGCAGCACCCCTTCCTGAAACCAATATGCCTGAGCAGGTCTGAGTAGCAATAAAGGCAAGTTTTGTCCATGATACAGATAGGAACAATCCCCTTCCTGATAATATGTCTATAATCATAACAGAAAAATACTTCACGGTGCATAATCCCATCAAACCAGTGAAATTCAGTAAGCAGTACACGACTGGGTTTAACTGCCTCAAAAAAAAATCCAACACTGCTAAGCATTTTAACTTCTGATCCTTAACACCCTGAAGAGTTTTCAGGGTGATGCCTTCAATAAGTCATCTCCTGAAGTTCTGATAATAAAGTTTTATTACTTTCCTGTAAGTAGATTAAAAAAAGTCATGCCTCTGAATTAGGAACGAGCACCAAAAGCTTGATTTTTTTCATTTTCCTTCCAATAAAATAAAAAAAAATTATTCTATGCAAAAATGAGGAAACAATGCAACACACCCAGAATTCCAATTGGCATCATCACACTTGAGTAGCAGAGGCTACTCAAGTGTTTTGCTTATAACACTAAGAAAAAGAAAAGAAGAAAAGCTATATTTCACTCAATGGAGATTGGTAGTCCCTTCACAAAAAAAGCCCTCTCATTTAAGGTAACATGGAGATATTCTGTTAAGTCTTAAAGACCTGCCTTAGTGAAACATTAGTTTCTCAATTGGATCAAACTAATTTGACTTAAAGTAAGTGGGAGGAATGATTTAATTAGCACTATTGAATATACTCTGCACCAGACTAGATTTTCCTCTCAGCACCAGGCAGAACTCATTAAAAAAGAGAGCTCAACCTTTTGCTCATAATTACCTTTGGTAGACCAGCACTTGAGACAATTTTCTAATTGCAGAAGAGGAACTGCACAAAGCTACCATTCAAATGCATATATTAATTTAGTTTTATTTTCTGCTCAGCCTTCCAAAACTAATTATTTAACACTGAGGTTAGGAAATTGGAGAGCAAGCCTCAAGAGGGATGGGGCAGAGGGTCTCTTAAATAAATTGCATTTGAACCTTGAAGGGGAAGGACAATTCTAAAAAACAGCTTGCAGGACTGCATAAGAAAAAATGCCCCCCAAACGAGCTCTGTAAAGGACACAGAGTTCAGCATTGTTTTTGTCCTCACACAGCTGCCTTATGAGATTGGAGAGTTACATGGCAAGCAATATTCACTTCTAAAAATAAAAGTAAAGTTAAAAGTAAAGTTTTGTGTGTGGAAAAAGTAGAGATTTGACATAAAGTGACAGGTTCTGAGCTGACCATAACTACCTAGAAAATACAACTCAGATTTGCTCTGTTGCAGCCAATAGAAGACATGAAAGCAATCACTGAGATCATCTCTGATGAAGAGAAGAACAAAACACACAGAGAGAAGCATAAAAGGAGGTTTTTCTGCTCTGCATTTATTACCCAGAAAGCACACTCTGACCTCATAGTACACATACTGCAATGTGCACACAAGAAACTGTATGGAGCCAATGTTTTAAATTAAGTCTTAAAACTGACTTTGTGAATGCGAGGAAACAGCTTTCAAAAAACATTGTTCATCATCAACTAAATGGCCAGGAAAAAATTCATATACCAGTGTTCCTACTGGGAACCCATAATCTGGATGATATCTCGAGGAAAGGGCAATAGACTCACTAAAGTCACCATGTCAACCAAATATTTCCTATTGCACAAAGGAATTCTCACACCAAGTTTAAGACTTGCTTTGACTCTGCTTAGAGCACAGCCAAAGATCAAACCAAGGAGTGTTAATAGGACAGAAAGGAGCTTGACAGCACTTCTGAGAGAATCCTCAGCATCCTCCAAGATATACCTCTAAGTCTGCAGGTTTTCTAGGGAGTAATATCCATGTTGTGTTGCATACAGGAATGCTTTCCTTTGCTTAATCTAGCAAATCTCTGTCCTACTGTCATTCTACTCTGTAGATCTCCATAAAGCCCATTTACTGTTACTCCAGCTGCATCATAGATGGGAAGCTGCTGTCAAAAAAAATTATAAACACCTTCTAAAAAGGCCACTTTCTCTCTGCTAAATTACTTTTGGTAGCATCTTGTAAATTTATTGACAATAAATTCCTGTTCCGCTGCATAACTTTAAGAATTGTTTTCTTGATAATAGAAAGAAACAAGTTAATATGTAACCTTTTCATTACCAGGTGCAGCAGAATCCTGCAAACAGTAACATGAAGTACAAAGACTGATGAGAAAGTCAGCACTGTGACTGGATGATACCACTGGAAATCCTCAGATATAGTCTCACTCGAGGACAGGAATCCTGTTTCTCAACAAAGCACTGCCAAAACCCACACAAAGTCTATCTTGTATCTTAACTGCCCCAAAACAGCACAAGACAACAGAAATCTCTAACAATATACTACTTAAATTTCAGTAAATCATTCTGTCAGCCTTAGACAATCAAACTATTTTTAATTTCACCTCATTAATTCTAGTTTGTCTTTACCATGTCTTTCATACAATCCCCAAGCAATCTATTCATAAAATAATTACACTGTCCCATGACAAAAACCTTGGATTTAACTTGTAAAAATAACTACTAGACAGGAAACCTATGGTTTGATAGTATTTTCATTTAGTTTAGCATATCCTCCCTTTAGTTGCATTACTGATTTGGATAAAAGAAGTCCTTATTCAGACCAACATGACCAAAATCAGAAACAGATTTCTTTCTCCTTAGAAACAGACTTGGGATCAGTTAAGTGAGGTCTAAGCTTTTGATGTTCTTCTCAAAGAAGAGACTGATTCAAGAATTCACAGTACAGAAAAACACAGGAAAAATAGTCTTTACTACTGAGGAGTGTAAGATTTCTTCTTAAAATACAGAGAAAATGCAATTTAGGAGAACCCTAACTACATAAAAAAGGTAATATGATATTACAAAAGCACAGGAATTGTATTTAGCAAAATGCATTTTAATAACTGCAATTAAATTGTTATGAAGTATCTTAAGGTGAGACTTTAATATAAATGAAAAAAAATTTAAAATCTAAATAATAAAAATGACTATATTTTATCATGTTTCACCAGAATCACGTCTAGGAAAATAGTGAATTACACAATATCATAAGCATAATTCACATGAAGATTTTCTCTACAAACCACATGAGAACCTTATGGCAGACACTAAATAATAGTCTCTAATTGAAATTTAGCTTTATCTGTAGCACCCAAGTGATTAAAATTAATATGACTGAGAATTGTTGAAGGAAGACATCTATGCAGGACTAATACAAGACACACATTTCAGAAGTCAAAATCCATCATCAACAAGTCAGGTCTTTGCTGTGTTTCAGAACAGCACACACATAAAAATATTGCATACAAAGAGAAATCTTATTACATGGGTACCACTGTTAAGGGAAAAATATTGGGTTTTCTGTAAATGTGTCTCCCCTTTGCCCCTATGAATGAGTAGAGACACAAAGAAAAATATTTTGGGGAAAAAAAAGCCCCACAGGCATATAAAAATAATTACGATATGAATCTTCTCACACATAAAGGCCCACAGGATTTCTTAGTTCCGATGAAGCTCAGAAAAAATCCTTCAGTCTATTAACCTCTTGCAGAGTAAAGAACAGTAAATGCCTGAGAAGCAATCAACACCATTTATTTGGACAGCATTTTCTGCAGTCTTAATAAACATTCCTACTCAAGACACAGAAGTATCTGTTAAGTAATGGAATCACCAAATCTTGTTATTCCTCCTTTTATTTATTTATTTTTAAAATCTCTTCATCTCTCCTAGGAGTTTTCCCCACACTACCTGATGTAGAGGGCATTTGCACACTTCATGGGCATTGTAAACTATGGAGAACAGCAGAGAAGCAGGCCAGACCCAGCATCTTCTGGCTGCATGGATGTACTAGTGTGACATCCCAGTCCGTGTGGAAAAGTCACAAAACAGCGGAGAGGCATAAGCAGCACACTGGAGGCACATGGGGTTTGGCTGCTGAGCACTGGTAGGAACAAGAGGAGCAGAGGGATGAACCTTTCACTGCCTGCTGCTCCAGCAGGCTCTGGAAGTGCAGGAGCAGCTGCCTGTGGAGATGTATGGGCACTGCCAAGGCCAGGAGGCACTTTAGCCTGTCACTGGGTGCGTGTGGTTGTCATGGGTGGAGATGCTGCCTGTTCCCTGCTGGCTCACCAGCTGGGCTTTGGGAAGGCTGCCTTTCACCCACCTTTGCATCCTGCCCCAGTGCAGCTGGGGGAGGCCAACTCTTCTCTTGCACCTCTCCAGTAGGTGGATGATATCTCAAGGATACGTGGATGCTGTGTGAATCCACACGTACAGGTAACCAGGCTGACCACCAAACCACTGCTGAACGCAGAGAGATTTATCTGCTTGCCTCACTAACAACACTATGCAGCACAGACACACAGGGACATGGGCTCTGTTTGGCTTAGCTCATCCCAGCAAACAGAGACACACAGGGATATGGGCTCTGTTTGGCTTAGCTCATCCCAGCAAACAGAGACACACAGGGATATGGGCTCTGTTTGGCTTAGCTCATCCCAGCCAAGGGCATGGAGGGCCTGCTGCCAGCCTCAATATATCAAAGAGCTTTGCGCACACACAGTTTTTCACTAGGCTACCCAACACAACTTCAGTACTGCCAAAAGTGTCAAAATACTATCAGCTCCCTGCTAAACATTTTATTTTACTGCCAAACCTCCAAATCAGACCTACTTTTTCCACATATAAGTAATATAAATTTTTTTTTTTTAAATAACCATTCCCTTCTAAACTCTGATTTGCACACCTGCCTGGTTCCTATCCCAAACTTCTCTGAGGGTTTTGAACCCTGACTTTAACTCAACAGTTCTGACTAAATCTCAACCTCAATTCTTCTTTAAGGGCTCTCCACTGTGCTCTCCCAGGTCATGACAGGCCTTAGCAGAACCTCTAACTCCCTGCTTTCACCAGATGTTGAAGAAGAAGAGAGAGAAATTGTCTTTATTATTTGCCAGTGGGCCCCCAGATTGTTCCACTCTCTCTGCTCTTTTTGCTTGTGCTCCAGATAATAGCATGGGGCAGGAGAGGAAGGAAGATGGATGAGTTCATCATGCCTCAGTTGCAGACTTCATTTGACGCTTCTGCCTCTGAAAGTTAGCAAGCAAGGCAGCAGAAGGCACTTTCATAAAAAAGAAAAAAAATTAAACTAGACTGGCTTCAAAAATTGAGAGACAAACTGAAGGTACTTGTTCTGATTAACATCCCATAGACTTAAAAACCTAAAAAACTCAAAACCTACCCACCTCAACCAGATAGTCTGGAAGCAATATCAAATTTAGGTCTTCTCAGGAGAAGCAAGCAGTCTCATGGTGGGACCCAAAAACATAACCAAAAGCAACACTTCATGAAGCACTTTCCACACAGATCTGCTTTCATCCACAGAGCTGTGCTGTTTAGTGGCCCCCCTGCCTCTGGCAGAAAAGCATGATAAAAGAAATAGCACAACATTTAAAACAGAGAAGAGAAAAAACCCAAACCATTTAACAGAGCAAAACTAAGTCACCTGGTGAGAAACATTGCAGAAGCAGTGCCCTGAAAATTGGTTAAGACAGTTTCTTCTCCTGTGTGCTGAAAGGCAGCTATCTGTCATCTTCAAGGGGTATGTAATGGCTGCTGCAGATACCGTTTTTCAACAGTAAGGTATGGCTAGGTCAGATGTGGCATTAAAAACAAAAAGGGTAAGAGGGAAGGGGGGTGGAGCTCCATCATATCAAATATTTCTGTCTTACTGAGTTTGTGAAGATAATATGTATATTGAATTTCAATATGGCACCTCAACGCTGGGGAAGGTATAGCTGAGGAAAGAAATTTGAAAAGGACAAAGAACTAAAGAGTTGAATTTTTACACAAAAACCGAGCTTGCTAAAGCCTGTGTAGAAAAAAAGTCTTTTGTTAATAATAGCAAAAATGCAGTCCAATAAATCAATGAAAAGGAAAACTGGTGGAGAGTTTACAGAATTTAAAATAAAAAGAAAACCCCACAGGGAATTAATCAACTTTCCCTGCAAAATGTTCACCATTTAATACCATGTTATGTACAAAATATGCCATTAAAACTTTTCTAAGCTATCTTTGATTCAATATCTGTATCATGTAGCTTTTGCATTTGTGGATCTATTTAAGAACTTTATTTTGGAATTTCTAAAATACTAGTTTCTAGTGTTTTAATTAAACTTCAGTCAAGTAACAGAACTAACACCACTTTTCTAAGACACAGTGCACATTGATATGTTGTATACATCATTCCTTTCAGTAGTCAATCAGAAAGCTGGGCATCTGAAATGTGAAGTAAACATACATTTGAGATAAAACTAGAATTGGTATATTTACATTTTAGTCACAATGCTGCACTTCTGTACTGTGATCTTTTGCTAAAATATACTACTATTCTGCCCATTTTCAACAGTATGTGCTTCATTTCACTTTTAAATTCACTGGTGTTTACTCTTGTAATTCAGAAGTAAAGAATATATAATTGTACAGGAGCACTCTGAATAAATTCAAGATGATTTCTTGGTAGAAACATGGAGAGAAATACAATTGTTGGCTTCTAAGAATGGTAAGCACTTCCCTATTTTTGGTGGGCTGACCCTGACAAGATGATGATTACTCACCAAAAGCTGCTCTGTCATCCTCTCCTCAGCTGGGCAGGGGAGAAAAAATATAACAAAAGGCTTGTGGGGTCTAGATAAAGGCAAGGAGAGATCACGCACCAGATACAACCACAGGCAAAACAGATGCGGCCTGGGAAAATTGATTTAATTTACCACCAATTAAATCAGAGTAGGATAATAAGAATAAACCCCCAATCTTAAAAACATCTTTCTCCTGCCCACTCTTCCCTTCTTCCCAGGCTCAACATCACTCTCAAATGCTCTACCACTTCTCACCCATGGCTGCAGGAGGACAGGGAATGGGAGCTGTCACTCCATCACCTGTTGTCTCTGCCACTCTGTTGTCCTCAGCAGAAGGACTCTTCAGACTCTTCCCCTGCTCCAGCGTGGGGTCACTCCCACGGAAGACAGTTCCCCATGAACTTTTCCAGTGTGGGTCCCTCCCACAGCCTGCAGTTCTTCACCCACTGCTCCAGTGTGGGTCTCTTTCCATGCAGCGCAGTCCTTCAGGAACACGCAGCTCTACTGTGGGTGCCCTTCAGAGTCACAAGTCCTGTCAGAAAGCCTGCTACAGCATGGGCTCCTCTCTCCACTGGCCCACAGGTCCTGCCATGAGCCTGCTCCAGTGCAGGCTTCCTACAGGGCCACAGCCTCCTTTGAACACCCACCTGCACTGGTGTGGAGTCCTCCAGGGGCTGCAGGTGGATTTCTGCTCCCCTGTGGAACTCCGCAGTCTGCAGGGGGACAGCTGCCTCACCATGGTCTGTGCCAGGGGCAGTGGGAGAATCTCTGCCCTGGTGCCTGGAGCACCTCCTCTCCCTGATTCAGCCTGGCTAGGTCTAACTCATGGGCAGCAGCACATTAAGACTCTGAGATTTGAGTTCTGATTGCAGTGTGTTAATTTAGGATGGAATTCTTAATCGGTTGTTATAAAAATTAGTTCTCAACAACATTCTAAGTAAAGTACGACATCCATTTCGTCCCCCAAAACACAATTGCTTCTGATGTTAAGTGATTGTGGTGTCCAATGTACCCTGTCATTGCTCTCCTTTAGACTTAATCACTGTATTCACATGCACAAATTGTTCTGAGACTAAAAGCCCTGCAGCTAAATGCTGAACCATTCCAATACTCCTTGATAAATAAAAGACAGACACACTACAACAGATGTATTATGTTTGGGTGGCCAGTAAAATTCATTCCTTTGCTGAAACCACAATCTGAAAGATTGCATTTTCTAACAGAATGGCCCCTGTGTCATTATACAAGTAGTATGTGTAGCTCTGGAAAATAAGTTTGTTCAGGCAGGAATGAAACCACAATATATGAATGAGAAGAATGAAAATAGCAAAAGGATTTCACATTATGCTATGAACACTGTAATGTTTTAATCTGTCCTGCTAACAGACAAGTGTGCAAATGGGGGACAGAGGGATGAGTGTTTAGCTTTGATTAAAAGACCCCTCAGAACAAACTGAACTTCACAAATGTCTGTGAAACAGCATGAATAGGAATATTTCAGACACAAAATTCAATTTATCATGCAATCTGAAGAATCAACAACATGGCAGCTGTTGCAGACTAGTTATTTGAAAAAGCTGTAAATTAAAATGGCAAGAAATAACCTCTGCCACAAATACAGAAGACTTGCAAGGAGCTATTTCAAGTAGGACAAAAAAATTTACATTTTGTTAATAGGAAAGAAATCTCATGTAACAGCAAATGAAAATGAAAACAAAACCATGACCAAGGGTGTTTAATTTGTCTCTTTATTAAAATATACAAAATGGATTAATAGCTATTCTATTTAGCTTTTGAAACTACAATTTTAATACTGCTGTGATCTCTTTCAAAACCTAAAAGGAATGCAAACTTAATAGTACTTCTCTGATCAAGTTATGTTCAATTACACATGCATGATAGACCCATTCACAGTTAATAGGAATGGAATAAATTCTGCCTAAATTACAAATTGCAAGCTACTGTCTCCACATGATTTTCATTTAAAAAATAGTCCTTCTTATGAGAAGAGTAGCCAGCTAAACAAGAGCAGATAAAAGAAATTCAGGAAGGAAATAAAGGCGGGAAAAAGGTAAAAGGAGGCAATCTATTAAAATGCCACACTAAACCAGTACGCAAGCAATTTTCCTGGTGAGAAGATCCAAGAGAGAACAACTGGGACTGGAATTAAAAGTAATCATGTCCTGCTCTGTGATAAATGTTCTATTAGCTTTGTAGGTTTCAGAGCAATATTAAGGGCTGCAGAATAGTGGGAAGATAAGAATCCTCACAGCCAAAACCAAAACCAGACGATCTTGAGGATGAAAGTGCTGGTGAAAATATAATTGCATAAATTGGCAGATTTTTACACTTTCAGTAACACTCTTTTGCTGAAATGAGTTCTTGTCACACATTTGAATCTTGCACAGGAATGAAGACGTTTTCACTGTGGCACCACAAAAAGGCCTGGTGTTTCCAGCCAGAGAGCTCAACAAATCAATGGAGTTCCTGCATATTTTTCTAGGAAGACCTAGACTTTCACAGAAAATTGACACCAATATTTCTGTTGCTTTGATTTATTTATCAAAAAACAGAAAAAATAACAATTAAAAAAAACCCAAACCATTTACAACTATCAGTTTTATGCGTGTAAACATTTGCCTGCCCTCTTGCATAGGAACCTCCTTGTATGAAAAAGCAAACAAGCAAGGCCTGAGAATGGATGAAACAGATGAAGCCTTTCCACACCTCATGAGGGAGCAGCCCTCAGGAGCAGCACAGGTGGCAGCTCAACAGAAGCAGCAGGTCCAGGATGGGTCAGGAAGCCAGGCTGCCATCCAGCAGAGGACACATCAGAGGAGACCTGGGACAGACTTCTCCGCAGCCATCCCAGATATTCAGGCTCCCAGGCACTGCTTCCTTCAGATATCCAGAGCAGGAATCTGGTATGATTGGCCTCTTTTCTCAAAGAGATCTGGGATGAAGACTGCAAGCAGCAGGACTAATGTGCTATTTGAGGCTATTCCCTGAGAATGAGGTCTAGCAAGAAGGCTTCTGGCAACACCTCCACTGCACACCTTTGTAGGACATTGCACTAGACATTGTAATCCCTTGGTTCAAACCTGATGCCTGGGCAGCTGCAAAATTCTTGGTTGCATCCGTATTGACAGCAATTAAGTCCAATGAATCTGGTGTAAAATGTGTTAAACTAAATACTGCAAGCAGCCACGTTCTTTCATTTCTCCTCACAAGATAGCTGGCAATCTCAGCTGGCTGGAACTGCCCACAGAGCATCCCAGATGAGCCAGTTTCAGCAGATGGGCTGTTCTGGTTATTATGTCATTTGGATAACGAAGGTCCCAGGGAGGTCAAGATAATGCTCTCAATAACTTTGTAAGGGAGAGTTCAGGCATTATTTAAGGCTGTTCATATAGGTGCTACATGTGGAATTGAGTACACTGAAAATGCAGAATGAAGGGGAGCTGCTTTTTTTCCAGACACTTATATTGCAAACTCAAAGCATGCCATGGCCCTCAGAGAGAGTTGGGTGACAGGATATTTTCCCTAATGTGCACTTCAATAAATTCATGTACACATCAGAAGAGATTGACAGTGTTTTCTTTAGATGAATGCTTTAGTAAACTGCACTTAAACAGAAACACAATATACCAGTTACTAGGGAAATTCTTGTCGAAACATTTTAGCTTTCATTTTGAAGAGCCTGGCCATAAGAAGAAGCAATGAACTAAGATCAATTTATAGCATTTGAATTATACTGCAGAATTTCTTGGGTACCAGAGCATTGTTGTATAAGTGCATAAAGTCAGACACCGCAACTACAGCAACTACAATGCACTATTCTCTTTGCATCATCTTGTTTATTGCATTTCGGCATTGAAAGTCAAACAAATGGGAGCGCTGATCAATGAAGTGACAGTGCTAATCTATCTCTTCATCTGAATTTTGAATAGAGTGTACCTCTTTAATGATTACAGGCTCTCAACTTTACTGTTACTCAAAAAGCATGTATGAAATAGTACATTAATGGTCATCTGGAACTGTCCCCGTACACCAAGTGCCTGTTTTATAATTCAGTTTGAATTAGTTAACAGAGAAAGTACAGTGCATTATGCAGCAAAATCTCTAATTTTTCAGAAGTTTACACTCATTTACTAGCATTATGTCAAACTGATAATTAATCCTGGAATAACAGCACAGCATTACTGGGCTGCCAGCCCAAATATTGTTTAGTAGATAGGCAACTAATCATCTGTATGTGGCTCCCAACTGTGCTCCATCAGACAGAACTCTGGTCTAAAACTCAGGACACCTGGGTTCACCTCCTGACCTTGGGCATTGCACTTCCCATGAATGTAGAATTAAACTAAAAATTGTCTACTTTTGAGATTAGAAGAAGACGGGCTAAAAAGCAAGTAGGCTGCTACACTTTGTTAGCTGAAACACCCCTCCCTTCTCACTTCAATATAAAATATCATCAAACTTCAGACTATTTCCATGCTGCATTTCATCAATTCCATGCTTCAATCTCTTACAGTTTCTGGTCTTCCCACTCTTGCATTCAACTCAAATGAGGTATCACTCAGTTTTTCTGCACCTCTTCCTCATTCCAGAGGAAGCCTGACTTCTTCCATGCACAAGATGGAAAGATTTGTCTCCTGGCAGTCACCCATTGCTGCAGCCTTCTGTCTGCAGGGCAACCACAGCCTTGGTTACAGGACTTAGGAATGTTTGCACCAAATGAGTCCCAATACTGCAGGAGACAGAAGCATGGTGGTATTGCTAAGGCAGTTCAGTGCCTTCCTCAAAGACCTGACTGATTTGGTCTTTACCTCCTCAGTCCTGGAGCTCTCTTCAGCAAACTAAACTCACAGCTGATCACTGGACATTCTGTGCATCCATCTGCTGAGATCCACATTTACAGAAATGCTGGTCATGCAAAAAGGTACATCCAAAGACACTAGGAAGTACATTTTCATAAGAAAAAAAAAATAAATAATTCAAAGTACGCAGGGCATTTAAAAGAACATACAGAATTAGAGAATGTGACAATTTTAGGTTTAAATCTCTTTGTACCTTGCTTCATGCTTTGCAAAATGAAGACAGTTTATTTCCTCTCTTAGCATATTCTTTTCACTGCATCTCTATGATACTTGTGAAACTCATTCTACAGTAGGAAACTTAGTTTTAGAAATTGTCTCTTCAGAAGAATATTTGAATTATGCATTAAATAAGGAACTAGATAAATTACAGAGGGTTTGCTATATTTTTTTTTAATTCTGGCCATTCAAATGTAACTATCAGTGCAGAAAATTCACTTCTGTTTGCTGAACATTTTAAGGTTTGTACTTCAGCATTATACTAATGCTGAACTAATTTTCATTTCTATATTTCCTAGTTTTTTAATACTTGCACTGCCCCTATGCTGTCCTAGAGCTCAGCAAGCTTTATATCACAAGAAAAAAATATATAAAAGGGCATAGAAATGAGAAATATTTTTGGAATATTAGAAACTATTGAGTTTATTTTCAAGTTCAGATTGAGCTTTCACAGTAACTCACATTTTATGTGCTCCTACTCATCCCATCTCAATTAAAACTTGCACATTTGCCAATGAAGATTTCAAGATCAACAGTTCATTTATCACACTTGCTTGAGTTACTCATGTCTAAATTATATGTCCATTCCAGCTACTTACCACACAGCAGTTGGAAGGACTGATTAAAGACCATGGTTTCTGTTGCCAGTGACAACTATAAAAAAAGCTCTTAAAAGAAGGAAGAATTGGATCTAATGCCATAAAAATAATGTGATGGAACATAGCAAAGTTTTCAAATCTCAAGATGAAATTATTTTCCAATGTGACAGATGCACTTGCTCTGATAAAAATGAAATTATAAAAATGAGAGCCTGGCTTGCTAAACACAAATCCTGTGAGTTAAGAAAAGACAAAACAGCAATGTACCTGTTTAAAAGAAAAAATGTTAAATATTCCAGTAGCCAAGAACCAAAAAGAATATTCAGTTTGTTTTTAGTTTTCCAAAGAAATGTTGTTTCATGTTCAGAATTGCCATGAAAAATAATTACAGGAACACATGGCAGGGAGCAAGGAATTAATATGCAAAACAGTGTGCTGAAGGGGTAAGCTTTCCTGTGATCATACTGATAAAGTAGTCCAAAGCTGCTTGCTTGCTTGCTTCAGAAAACTCAGTGCTCAGCTGTGAATTACTCTTCCTTCTTGCTTGCAAGACTAAAATGTTTGAAATCTAGCTCTCACTTTTTTTGGTTAAGATGGCCATGCCTTAAGCAGCTGCACAGCACACCTTAAGGAATATAAATCTTTCATCCACTTTGGCATGAACTCAGACTGCAATGGCTGAACACTTAAGCAAAGAGAGAAATCAAAGAATTACACGTGACTCTCCAAGAGAGTTTCCAGGATAAAATGAAGTCCTACAAGATTAGGAGAATTCACACAACCTGTTCAGGGAAAACTCTCAAGACATTTGTAAATTAATGCCCTGAATGAAAAATGCCTTTTTTTTTTTCTTTCACTGTAGAGGTATCAGGAGGGAATAAAATGCACTCACTCAAGAAAGTGCACATCTTGAGCATATTTTTATTATTCAAATAGACGTTTTCTGACCTACACCCTCAGTTTCCTATACTTAGCAAAGTTGCTCATGGCTTCACTGAAGTTTCTGCCTGCATAAGTAAGCGTGTGGAAACAGCACACTAGGAAAGTTATGTGGCAAATAATAGCTATGGAGGATAGCTGAAAACCATCCAGTTAAAAATTCCTGATTTTAAATGGAGCGCACGGCATTTTAGCAATCAGGTCACGACTGTTTAAAGAAAGGTGTGCTTATATGCAAGTTTTGCTGCATGGTTGTTTGGTTGGATGCTTTACCTTCTCCCACAACAACAAAAAACCCCTAATCATAGATCCCACACCTGGTTAAGAAAATGTATATTTTAATAGTTACTCTTTGTTACTGTCTCTATTGCTGTATGAACAAAGGCATGGCTCTGACTGAGTAACAAACTCAGAAAAGCAAATGCTCATTTATCAAGTTTTTGGGATTTATTTTTGGTGAGAGGATTTATTATTTGTCAAATAACATATGGCATTGTTAGATTATTTAGTCATTGGTCCAAATATACTTTTCTAGTGTTGTTCTTCATTCCTCTGCCAGTAAGGCATTAGTTGTCCACCTCCATGCTCAGGACTCAAAACTGTGTTTACTGTACTGGTGAAAGCTTTTGGCATAACATCAGTGTGAAAGTACTCAAATATTTATATGCCAGAGTCCTGAAGGCAAATACAGAGTATGACTTATACTGTGTATGCAATTACTGGGTCCTTAATCCCACATTAAACAGTGACCCAAGTACAATTATCTGGCCCTTCTCTCCTCTCCCCTCCAATTTATAAATGAAGAAAACCAAGCACGTGGACCCAAAGAAGTTGGAAAGGAAGAACAGCACCCCAAAGCCCCCCTGCTTTTCAGTCCAGACAGACAATGTTTAATAGTGTATTTAGACAAGTAACTGAGCTATTTGAGCAATGTGGGAAAAGAATCTCTTGGCAAGGACTAACTGCATCTACAGCCATTAGACTTTGCTAGTAAAGTCAGTACAGATTAGATCTACATATCTCTTTCTTTACCAGTCTTCCCCTAACTTTATTCTGCAGTCTCCCAGAGATTCTTATACTTTATTCAGATGTGAAATCACCTCTTGAAAGTTGGACTGAGAAGCCTGATAGAAAAGATGTATGCTTTGCTTGGATCCCCTTTTTGCAAAGGAAGTGTCTGGGACTACCTGCAGCCTCAGAGGAGTTTGGTCAGCTTTTAAAAACTTAACGAAAAACCAGAAGTGAGGAAGAAGGAGGGAAAATGCACTTTTTTTCCCATGTGGTTTGACTAATACACCTCAACCCAAGCTTCCATCTCAGCAGCAACTCATGAATTAACCAAACTGTAGCATTTTTGAGCAAAGCAGGAATTTGGACTCATAGGAAAAGAAAAAATGCAGTTAGAAATTGTAACTGGAACTCAGAACCCAAGTGAAATGGAGATGTCTAAAAAATTCCTACAGAGTAAATCATTCCTTCCCTAAACACCCAGTTCAGCAAGCAAATAAAAATGCAACATTACACTCTAAATC